>JAYJLU010031107.1:0-17018 GCA_036873645.1 Minona dolichovesicula | reverse complement strand
TTAAATATTTAGAAAATCCTCTTTCTGTATTTTCATTCAGTGAAAGAATTATTAAAATCAGAGGAGGCGTTTAGGAGAGGTGACAAATTGAAATTGGTAGTTTTATAATGGCGGAGATAGGAAATTGTGCTCGCTGTTGGCACAAAGCCGCCACGTGTAATCTACAACCATCGATATACATTTCAATATTTTGAGAGTGACACTTCTGTATTACTGTTATTATTACTCTATGGTGTGATCCGTGGTGTTCCGCTCTGTGCATCTAAATAAGTTAGTTAGCAAACTGAAGACCAAACCAGAACAAAGATAATCAAAACAAAGAAACCTCACCTATCTCGAGAGTATGATGTAGAGGGCCGATGATTCTCCGGCGCTGATGGTCTGGAGAAGTTTGAAGAGGAGGAATGATCAAATTTTGATTTAAAAGAGTTCTCAATATTTTCACTAGTGGAATACTTGTCGTGCTTGTTGTGATGGTGATGACGATTATGATGCGATTTGGATTGATGGTGATGATGATGACGATGATGATGCTTCGATTTGGAGGAAGTTTTGTCTTCAAGATCGTCCGGCGGCCAAAGTTTGGTGGTAGTCGAATGGGGTTTCGGTTTATCAATTGTAGCACTGGTATTTGACTGACTGTCATCCAGCGGAGAGGGAACTGTAGTGATTTCGCCACGAATTTTGTAAGCTTTCTTGTAGATTTTATGCAATTCTTTATCCGTTAATTGGGTGAAAAAATTCACAAAATACCACAAATAGCTGAAAATGAAATGAAAAACCATTTTTTGGTTAAGTTGGTCACACAAAATAAATTAAATACAAATTAAGCAAAACTGAAAGTTCGAACATGCTAATATGATTCATGATGTTATTTTCTCTATTTATTGTTCATTTCACCTTGTGGCCCTGCTATTTCTATCCACTGTCATTCCACTATTTCTTAAGCAACTCAAGGGATTTTTTTCTAAAATTGAATCTCGACCTCTTAATACAATATCTTCCTAATCATTTTTAGAGAATTATCACATTCAATGTCGCTTTTAATCTTGAATGTTATCCCTCCAAACATATTCTTAGTTGGATTAAACGTTTTACTTTTAATACTTCATCTTATCAATCCTGGTATTGATAACCTTTTTTCTAAATCTAATTCTATTCGTCAAAATTTATCTGACCGTCATTATTCTTTCAGATTTTGCTTCATTTCTTTATACTAAAGATCGATATTCTATTGTGAATCCTTCATTACTGATTTTATTGTTTTCATTTTCAATCTCTCAATGTCAAATTTGAATAACTTTTAAATATTTAAAAGAGCCACAAAACCGGTTAGGAAGCTTACTTTCGCCACTTTCTGACTTCCTTTTTATCTGTATATTCGTGAATGATCTTATTGATATGATCACCAATCTTCAATAAGTATTCTTCAAGGATGTGATTATCTTTACCATTTGACTCTTCCAACTTTTTAATGTGCTTACGAATAGACCGCATCTTACTCTTACACTAAAATAAACAAATAATAATACTTAGACAAAATGAATTAAAAAGAATATTGACCCACATGACATTATTTAGTACAATTTTGCTGCCCAGTAACAAACTAAAAACACAAATACTATCAGCTTAGCGTAGACTGCGTGTGTGCTAATTTATCTTGACTTGTCTTTATAGTCAACCTGGTAGTGTGAAGTGGTTAGTTCAACTATTGTATTGTCTTGTAAGCTTTAAATAATCTCTCTGTATGTCTGATTCTGCATCCAGTTGCAGTATAAGAAAGCTTACAAATTGACATTCTTTTTAGAGAACACTGGGTGTATAAATGTATGTACGTATAACAATATTGTAATTTCTGTAACAACAACTTACTTCATTAAATATTGGACCCGACATGTGATTGAAGAAACTGTCTTCGTCAGCTTTATTAACCGACATCGGTGTCGTCTGCGAAGAACCAAGTTTTACTTTCACTTTATCTTCATTCGGTTTTTTCTTTTTCTTCTTCGGCTCAGACATTGCGGTATCATGAGAATTATCTACTTTCTTATCAGCTTCTCTTTTTTGGGGTACTTTTCCCTTTTTCTTCTCTTTTGGTTTTACTGCTTTTTCATCGTCGCTTGAACCACTAGTGTCGCTACTGTCAATGAACTCTTTCGATTTTGGTTTAGGGGCACTGGTATCAACTGTCTCCTTTTTCTTTGATTTCGATGATTTGGACGCCGTCGTGGACTCTTTTTTTGGTTTTGGTTCTGTAGGTTTTGGTTTCATGGAGGATGTGGCGGATGAAGTTCTACCTGCTTTGATATCATCTCCACGCTTCAGCATCTTCAATAGATAATCTAATCGTGTTCGTAAATGCGACGCTTGAGGCCTATCAGAACTAGACGTGGGAAGAATTTTCGATGTGAGGCCGAGTTCGGGGTCCATTTTAATTGCCTCCCAATTGTCATTACCATGCTCATAGACACCAACAAGTAATTTCGCATCTTCATTAGAATCCCACTCACAAGACCAATTCGCTAATTTTGTTTGGAATGGCAATTCCAGTTTCAGTCGTTCTTCGTGTGTGGAAGGCATCACAGTATGAAGAGCATCTAAATAGTCGATGCTGTTTATCAGCGATTTAGCTGGAATTGAGATACGCCCAAATTGAAAGACAACAGGTTTAGAAGATTTATGATCATCATTACTAGCTTTAGTTAAATTACTGTCTTCGACAATATTCAAAATAGTATCTGTTGTATTTGAAGACGCTTCATCAAGTGCTTTCCGGCAGCCATTGATCATTTTCTCAATAACATCGCGCACTTCCTTTTCGTTTTGTTCGGGTATTTCGGTTTCAGCAATGATTGTCTCGATTCGTTCCATGGGTTTCGCAAATTTTTTTATCGCCCTTACCAAAGCGCGTATCTCTTTATCAGTCATTTTTCCACTTTTACGCCGCTCCTCTTCCTCTGAACTGCTGCTACTATCATCACTGCCGTCCACTCCGGCTTTAAAATGATTTACCTGACGTCGCTGTCGTGGACCGAGTTCTAGATCAATAAGCATCTTATTACTTTCTTCCTCTTTCACTTTTTCAATCATATCTTGGGGAATAATTTGTGACCAAGCTGCCTTCTTCTTCTTCGAATCCATGTACACAATTTCTTCATCTTCCAGATTTTCTAATGTGACAACCTTAAAGGATGATAGAAGATCGCTGGCGGGATTTTGACTTTCCGCTTCTGCTTCAGTATCTCTCATTTCAGCCCTCTTAAAAATGTCATCCAAATCCACCTCATCCTCTTGTTGACTAGAATCGTCATTTCCCTTGAAAAGGTCACAGGCTCCGAATTTCAAAATTTCTGTTAGCTCCTCCTTATTAAACGGCTGGCTTTTAGCATATGCCGTTGAACCGGGGAGTGATTTAGATAAGGCTGAACGACCAGTTGTGTCCATTCGTTGAATCACCAGATGATCTAAAACCATTTTCTTTTTAGCTTTCTCAATGATCTTCTCCTCGACAGAATTCTTCGTCACTAATCGATACACGGACACTTGCTTAGTCTGACCGATTCGATGCGCTCGTGCCTGAGCTTGTAAATCATTCTGCGGGTTCCAGTCAGAGTCAAAGATGATGACAGTGTCAGCGGTGGCCAAATTCACGCCCAACCCACCAGCACGAGTAGAAAGTAGGAAGCAAAAGTCCGTAGAACCTTCCGCATTGAAATGATCTATCGCTTGTTTACGCAGGTCACCTCGAATAGAACCGTCTAATCGCTGAAAAGCCCATCCCCGCAAATTGAGATAATCAGCTATGATGTCGAGCATCATAACCATTTGACTGAAAATTAAAACTCTATGACCCTTTTCTTTCAATCGAAGTAGTAATTTATCGAGTAACATTACTTTCCCACTGGCTTTCACTACTCTCCTTAATATTTCTTCTCTAGTCAGACCATATTCTTCTGCTTCAGTGGGTCGAGTTATGAGATGCGGGTGATTACAACATTTCTTCAACTCCATGACAATATTCACAAAAGATGTAACATGGCCGTGCACTTCCTTGCTTAGCATTTCATAATTTTTAGCAAGAATCCATTTGTAGTATTTCTGTTGTAAACTGGCCATACCGACTCGCAATATCTGTTCAGTTTTCGCTGGTAACGACTTCTCAACATCTTTCTTCACACGGCGAAGAAGAAATGGCTCCAGCGCTTTATGTAGTTGATTAAATGCAGTTTTCGCGCCTGACTCATCTACACTGTACATTTCTTCAAACTCCTCCCAAACACCGAATTTATTAGGCATAATGAAGTAAAGCAATGCCCACAATTCTCGCAATGAGTTCTGCAGCGGAGTGCCGGTGATGAGAAGCCGAGAATTTGTATCGAAACTGAACAGCGCCTTGTATAGCTGGCTGCTTTCATTTTTCAATCGATGCGCCTCATCCACGCCTAACAATGCCCATTTCACTTGACCGAGCCAGTTCTTATCTTTCAAAAGTATTTCATACGTAGTGATACAGACATTCAATTTCACCATACTCTTGCCGGGAAAATGCCACTCATATTCGCGAATGGTTTGTCGAGAAAGGGCATTGCCAGTGTAGATGATAACATTCATATCTGGCGCCCAAATTTCAAATTCAGATTGCCAACTGCCAATTGTACTTAACGGCACCACCAACAGGAATGGTCCGTACAAGTTGTGCTCATTGAATAAATAAGAGAGAAAGCCTATAGTCTGTACAGTTTTTCCGAGTCCCATTTCATCGGCTAGAATAACACTGTTGCCTCTACACCAAGCTCGACCCAACCAATTCACTCCTTCGATTTGATAATCTCGCAATTTTAAGTCCCGATTTGCCCTCCCAATATATTCCGGTTGAGTTCGATTAGGGACAAACTTCGGACGCACACGAAGTGCCTCGCATTTCTTGTTGGGTGTCTTTAATGACCGACTGCGACGCTCATATTCCTGTATAGCATTGGGAAATAATCTGGATATGATGCCACCATCCTCCCAAGTGCAGTGATAATATTCCAATGATTTCCACTTCACTAAATAATCATTATTAGCGGCATTCTTCGTCCTAATATGAGTCACGATTCGTTCAATTGACTGCTTGTCATGAAGTAGTTGTTCATTACGATCCTCTTCAAACAAGGCCGCTTCCAGCTCTTCCACAGATGCGTCGCCTTTCCAAGCTTCACGTTCACGCAAAATCGCTTTGTAAATGTCGACTTTCTTCAGACCGCCGATGTCTGATCTGGACGATAGTGATGCGTAATTCTCCCACGTGCTGTGGATATGACTCCAGCCTTTCCATTTGATATAGAATTGAAGCTCCTTTGTATCAGCGGAGCTTTTATCTTCATTCTTAATCTCAGATTCTGATGCATTATCGGGATTCTTAATATTATAAATAGTCGTCTGATCACCGGTGAAATCTTTCGGACCAAATCGATGCGTCAACACCTCTTCAATGACATTTATCTCGTCTAATTCGGGCTGTGGAGCGGCAAAATACTCTTCGTTATTAGTCTTTGACACGCTTTCGGCATCACTTTCATCCTCACTGATTTTACTGGCAGATCTGAAAATTACCAACAACAACAACGTCAGTTATTGCAATCATCACTCATGATCGCTAATAAAATACTCGTGCAATGGTAAACTTAGAAGAACACAGATTATCCAGTAGCTAATAGTGTTCACTATGGGGGAGATAGTTGATCCGGCCAAAGTTCTGGCTGAACCACTTGATGGATTTCGATGAAAGTTTAAGCATCCCCAGCCTAGTATCTCCATATCGTATTAAAATTTCATCGAAATCCATCAACTAGTTCGTCCACAAGATGGGGAGATAGGCCGAAATCTGTCGCGATTTCATTATATATAATAATATCCTTTCATTATATTATAATTAGTATTACGTATCGCAATATACTGATCGATGTAAACGCGCCTATGTCTTTCTATTATAGCTTGCTAGACAATATACATTTTACACGAGGACAAAACAATCAACTATTGTTTATCACTACTATAAGTAGCATTAGAACAGTAATTTCAATTCGTTATCCGCGATTTTACATTTCTTATTGAAATTTTAGTTCCTATGCTGTATTTAGCTGATATAAGTCGACAATATAGGTATAATGAAGTTACAAACAATACAAAAACAAACTAATACCAACCTGTTCAATTTATTAGAGACGGACATTGACGAACGAATGAGCGGGCCTCTAGGCTTTTGAAGAGGTTGTCGACTAATAAAAATACAAGAAATAAAACATTAGTCATACATTATTAGTGATGTTAATAAAGAATTAGAATGTTAGAATAATGAGATCCTTACTTCTGAAAGCTGTCTCTGAGTGGCACCCCACCTAGTAGGGGATGCTGTCGATTACTGGGTTTCTGTCTCATAATGGAATGTGTATTAGAAGAACTACCATTTCCTTTCTTCTTCTTCTTTGCATATTTATCGTCAGAGGAGTAATCATCACTGTCACTTTCTAGAATTTCTTTATAGCTCACCACATTACCTCTGGTACAGATGTTGCTTTTCCTTTGCTGAAATGGCACCAACACAACACACTATTTATCCACCTCTAACACCATAGTCTTATCACTTTCAAAATATTGAACTGCATATCAATTACACGCGGCTGACAAATTCCTATCTCCATCATTATAAAACACTACCAATTTCAATTTATCGCCTCTCCTAATAGACTTCTCTGATTTTAATAATTTGCTCATTGAAAGAACGTAGACATTAAGCGCTATCTAAAGATGAAAGAATTATTAAAATCAGAGAAGGCGTTTAGGAGCGGCGATAAATTGAAATTGGTTGGTTTTATAATGGCGGAGATAGGAATTTGTCAGCCGCGTGTAATCTACAAATCATCGATATGCATTTCAATATTTTGAGAGTGAATGAAACCTCTGTATTATTGCTATTACTCTATGCTCTACACAATACATCTACTATTTTTTAAAATGCTGTATTTTCGTTTTGTGCAACATATGTCATTGTCCAAAACTTCATATTTTGTTGGATAAATATGTAAATTATTTATTTCAATATGAATTCGTTGGTGTGTTTTCAAAAAGCCACCCCAACACACGAGACTACTAACTAAGATACGAGTAGTAATGAAGTAAAATTTACTTTTATATTCCGCTTCTTTCGTGGAACAAAGTCACTGCTACCGCTACTGCTGCTATTGTCAGAAGAATTCTCTCGCGACGAATCATCGGAAATTATTCTTCGTCTACGATTCAATTTCTTCTTCTCATCCTTCACCTGATAGAAGGCAGTCTCTTTTCTACTTCGACTTGACCTACGAATGCCATACAATTCAGGATCTTCGTCAAATTCATCTCTTAGCTGAAATTTGAAGGAAACAAACCCACATTCAAAGATATACCAACAACAATGATAATATAATATGTTAGCGAAAATATAGAAATAAATACAGAAAATAGGTAAATAACTGTGAATAGAAATTCCAAATACAGGGTCGGTGTGATCATAAATCCACGCAAACTCAGAAGAGAAACTATTACGTATTTACTTTTCCAATTAAAAAAACAACAACAATATTTGATGGTTTCAAACCATTCCACTGCTATTCCACATGTTTATCTATTTATATATATACTCTATTAATAAAGATCCAAATTAGATTTTGTTTCTTTGGGTTGCGTAGTTGTATGATCAACCAGTATATAGCCGTCTTATTTATTAAATCAAAGTTTAATCCAAATCTTTAAAGCGACTGAATATCCTATTTTAGCGTCATAACTCTCTAGATAGAATTATGTTCAAACCTCATATCTAACTAACTAAAGTTAAATAAAAAGAGTCAATCTTCATCACATACCAAATGAGAAACAAATTCTTTCAAATTTGGAGTTTTTAGTTCATCATTCACATTTTCAAGTACCGTAAATCAAAATGTCTGCATGTCGATAATCAAATTTTCTCATTGCAAATATTACAGCGCTTACATTAATCGATTATGAGAAACTAAGCTGTCACAGAGAGAGAGAGAGAAGCGACACGCAGCTCACAAAGAACAAGAAGTTAATATGCAGCCACATCGCTTCCAAGTTACAGTCACACACACACACACTCTGGAGCATCAACATCAAATCGATAAGAAACTCTCACACTGTCTATGACTGAGGGAGGCGAACACACAGCTACTGCACAGATAGATAGGTAGGTACGGTTAGGTACATTCAAGCGGGTTGCCATAAGAAACTCAGTCACTCACTCTCTCTCTCTACCGCCTATGCCGCTTATGAGGAACTAAAAATGAGTGGAAAAAACTGATCGATAATTTTGGAAGCAACTCATAATCTCTTACTCTGACACTGTCGCCAGAATTTCGCGTCGTTCTAACTGAGCCAGATGCGACAGACTAACAACAACGTGGAGGCTTCACTTCACACAGTGAACTACATAAACTAAATAGACAGATAGATAGCTAGCTAGCTAGAGCAGCTAACAAAGAACTGAACAATTAGAAAGGATATTGACTGCACGATACAACAATAATTATTATGCAAAATAACTGAGAATAAAATGGAACTAAAAGAAATCATGGATGGGTCGACCAAATGGATAGTAAACGAATGATGAAGAAAATAATAAATGAATGACCACATGCTGACAGAATAGTACGGAAGTGTGAGATAGTGTGATGATATTTGTAAAGTAATTCCTCCAAATAATACATAAAGTGGCATGTAGATTTTAAGTAGAAAGTAAACAGAATCAATGAGCGTTTAGTCATGGCGTACCTCGGGGCGCAGTCGTAGAACCCAGGTTATAATCACTTTATATAATATCTGTTTCTGACAATATTGTGTCCTATAATCTTAGTCACCAAGTCTATGTTGATGACACTCAACTGCTGTACATATCGTCTCAAACTCAATCTTGATGATAAGACAGAATTCCTCGCTTGTATGCGGTTTCAGAAGACGTTTAAGCTCTCTGGATGTTATACCCATACGCATAGGTGGGCAAATAATTGACTTAAAATCCTCGGAGTTTCTTTTTATACACAAATGGTTGTCAAGAAACTACCGAGAAGAATATCACACTTGTCTCACTCAAATGCTTCCTATCAAGAGAGAATACGATTTAAGCTATGCTGCTTAGTTCATACGTGTATTTATGGTTCTGCGCACAGTCCTATAACTCAAAATATTGAAATATATATCGATGGTTGTAGATTAGGGAACCCGTAGATTACATACGGCCGACAAATTCCTATCTCCGCCATTATAAAACACTACCAATTTCCATTTATCGCCTTCTCTGATTTTAATAATTCGCTCATTGAAAGAACGTAGACATTAAGCGCTTTCCAAAGATATAAGAATTATTAAAATCAGGAAAGACTTTTAGGAGAGGCGATAATTTGAAATTGATAGCTTGTCGGAGATAGGAATTTGTCAGCCTTATGTAATCTACAAACATCGATACGCAGTTCAATATTTTGAGAGTGAAAGCTCCGTATTACTGTAATTACTCTCTGGTTCTGCGCTCCTCCGTATTTGAAGAACCTGGTTAAATCAACTCATTCATTCGCAATATCAATCTAGAAGCCTACGATCTGTTAGATTGCTTCAAACCAATCAAGGCGAATCTGCTCTAAAGGGAACATTCAGTGTCACTGATCCACAGGTGTGGAATAACTTATCCTCATCTTGCAGAAATGAATTGAACTTTTAAAATTCAAGAATCGATTATTTATAGAACTCCTTTAATTTATTTTTCTCTAAATATTTTCATTTGTTGTGCATTATCTCTATCGTTTTGTCTTTGCACTCCCACTTTGATTGTTAAATCTTTTAACAGAATGTGGTAAAATGATATCACCTTTCGTAAATTTCTCTTAGAGGAGCTGCCACCAGAATGTCGTTTTGGAAATCTCTCCAATGAAGACTCGTTAGTTTCATTGTCGTTTTGTTTATCATCGTCATTGTCATCGTCATCGTCGCTATTTTCAGAAGGAATTTCATCATTAGTTCCACCTGAATCATCTTCAACTTCATCTGATTCCGATTGTGAAAGACGAGAAGGCCGAAATTTTCTGAAAATAAGTATTGAATAAGTACAAAACATAATAAACATCTAAAGGGCAAAAAGTCACCATCAAATAATATGATTCGACGTTATTCCAATCCCAAAAATATCGACTTTATTCTAATTGGGCCAAATAAGAAGTACTCTGAAGTTCCTGGCTAAGTACTCTCGGGAATGAAATGTTGAATAGCTCTGTATAGAGGTTATATTATTATATAATATAATTGGTATATAACTAATATCGGCAGTGGCACACAAGTTGGCTTACGAAAATGAATTTTGACTCTCAAAATATTGAAATGCAAATATCTGGTTCTGTTAAACAATAGCTGACAAATTCATCTCCACTATTATAAAACTATCAAATTCAAATAAGCAAGTTGACTCATCTTGGTTTTCTCCCCTGACTGACCCTTCTCCATCATCATATATTGGTGAAGTTCAAACTGTTATTGATACGAAGTGTAATAAGCCGTTTTAAAAACTCTTTCAATGATGTAAGTTTTATTGAAACAAATAACAAAAACATTTCTCGCGTCGTGAAATAGATTGCAATATTACAAGCTGTAAATGTACTATACTAAGCAAGAAAACACTTTTATTTGCATCATACTGAATTATAAATTTTATATCATAATAGTGTTGTTTTTCTACTTCAATTTGGTAGTTCTTACAATCGCTCATTGTGCTTCGTCCCTATAACAGTTTGGACTTCACCAATTTATAATGATGAAGATAGGATTTCTGACGCTTGGCAGGAACTAATTGATATACAAATATCTACAAGAGAAAAAGAGACAACTTACATTTTATCATCATCTTCATCGTCTCTCGATTGTCCAAACAATTGCGGGTTAAATTCTGCAAAATCCAGCTGCAATTTATAAAATATACAGATAGTATTAAACAAGCAATAAAAAATGTTTTATGAATAATTTAGTGAATTCGATTTCGATAGTCATGTTAGCAAAATATTTTACGATACATATACTATGCACTAAAGATAATAAGATAAGAATAATGAGAATTTTTTAACAAGAATGAGTAGAATGAGGCCGAATTTACAGTTGAAATAATTTCTTCCTTTAAAACTTTAGAGTAAAATAAAGACATCATAAATAATTATGAAAAAAAGCAGTATGCAATTCAGAGAAAGAATTAATCAGAGAAAGTAGGGATTATAGGGAACAATACCTATAAAAAACCGAACTAATTTAATACGGTTAAATCTGCCAGCATTTAGGCTCAATTCGTTAAAACAGTTCGATGTATAGAACGACAGTTCGAACTACAAAAACGCATTCGTTATCATCGAACTCTTCATTTTTGTTGTAATAGTCATTAGTAAATAAATTTACAACACATTCGTAAATTTAATTATCATCGAACTTTACGAATTGGGCCTTAATTACGTAAGGGATACCACAACAAACACTGACGCAATTAGCTTAGCTATTTTTTAGACAATGAATGTTTAGAATTAGCGATAACAAAAAAAATAAGGCCTGCAAGAACAAGAAAAGAAAGAAATATATTTTACCTCGTAAGACATTTGTTTAAATTCCGAACATAGAAAAAATTTGTGCAACACTTCCACACTAAAATACAATAACAAATATTAGAGTTAGTAAAAAAACAATCAAGCATTATCATGCATTAAGCAAATTTTAAAATTGTCACAAAACTAACAAGCAATAAAAGAAATTTCGAGTCAGTTAATTCATCTAAACTGAGATTTTAAAAATTTTACTTGTTTTACCCATTCCCTTATAACTAAAATACCTACTATAATAAATAGGGGGAAAATCTTCATTGTTATGTAAAAGATCTCTGATAACAAATGCATTAACTTCATTCTACTTTTAATATAGTAGAAATAAATGACATTTAATAATCACTGTGATTTTTTAATGAATTATAACTACAATCATGTTAATAGATACTACAAAAAACATAACCTGTAACTGTTTTAAACAGAAACAAGCAATGGGTTCTCATCTATTAATTAAGTCATAGTGAAACTTCCATCTAACAGATGCTTTTAAAGATCCATTATAGAGATAACTTTATACTCAGAAAACTTCTCTGTACAAGTACCTAGTACAAGATTTAAAGTTAAAAACAGAGGTGGGCTTAACAAGGAACTAATAACTAATTTGAGCCTGGTTTTACATGAACTTACAAGCTGGAAGGTGGAATTAATCAATACTAGCTTGAATGAGGAAACTTATTGTCAAAATCAAACATGTGAGATGACATTACTCAAAAAGGTAAAAATACAGAAGATTGTACATCCTAAGAAAACCAATTAGGAGAAATAAGGCATCAACCTTCTTAGAAAAAAGGGGATGCCTACTTTGACATATTTTGTGCAGAGACTAATATTTATATCTGCTGTAAATTGTGGCCTCTATTTCATTTTTAAGGAAACTTTATGCAGCTTTTGTAAACTTTCTGTCTTTCAAATACCTTAAGGAACAGGTATTGACAAGATATCCTATATACAACCCTGTTCTTAGTATAGGTCATAAAGTATTAGTGGTTACACAGTTTTGACTCAAAAGTGAAATGTCTATCTATGGTTTTGTTATACCATGGCTGACAAATGTGCTTTCTAAACAAATAAGAATAATTAAAACCAATAAAAGCATTTAGGAGAGGTGACAATTTGAATTTGGTAGTTTTATAATGAAGGAGATAAGAATTTGTCAGTCATGATATAGCAAAACCATTTCAATATTTCAAGAGTCTAAATTCTGTCGTCATTCAGGAATATATAGCCAGGTAAGCTCCTTGCTTACAACTGCTCTCAGATTTGATGACTACATATTGTTCTGGAGGATCCAGCCATTTCTGATTTTGACTCAAATAGGGCAATTTTTATGGTTGTGGTAAGTCAGTGGTAGCAGGTGTTCAATTTAGATTTTACTGTGTACATTATATAAATTTGGGTGACTAAAATTATAGGTGACCTGATTTATGTTAGGTCACCCATGGGGTGCCTGAATCAAATTGTTAATTTCCACCCCTGAGAACACCATCAACTTTCTGTAACTGTAAAATATGTATCCAGAAGGAAGGACTAAATAATTAGTTAATATTCTAAAACTGGTACATATACATTTAGAATATTCTGCATTCATCACATAAAATCTTGCTTAACATAACTTCAAGGGGCAGTTTTAAAAAGTTCATTATAGCTTATTAAAGTATTTTATGTAACTATTAAAAGTGGCCTGAAGTGTTGAATGCAAAATCACTCCCTCATGATTGCCTTATTAAACTGACTATGATGTGTAAATTTTATCAATACATACTATGTAATTGCATTTAGCCAACAGGAATATTACTTCAGTATTATTGGATATGAAGTGTCTAGGTTACAGACAGTAGGTAATGTAGCAATACAAATGCTAGGTTACTGACAGTAGATGCTAAAATTAGGGTTTGGGTAAGGTTACAGACAGTAGGTAATGTACTACAATGTAGTACAGTAAGTAAATTAATACAAATGTCAGTTTACCAACAGCAAATAATGATCTTGTAATAAAATATTAAATTGATGTCGGCAATCTAGCAATAATAAAACTGCATTACCTACTGTTGGTAATGACCTAGACAGATCCTATTCTATAAATATTGGGATGTGGTGAACTGTGTCTAGTGTAGCAATGTATTAATATATTTATTTATTTAAGCAATTTGTATAAATACATTGTTCCAAAAAGTAGAAGGTATGTTATAGTGAGAGAATCTTCTTCAAGGAACCAATTTATTAGCTCATAGTAAAAATTCATTATAGAATAAAATTATTAGACCTTTAATTTACTTAGGTTCCAGAGAAAAAGTTCATTATAGCAGGTTTTAACTATATAGTAAAATCTCTACGATGGACTGAAAGTCTGCTATAGTGAATATAAAGCACAATAAGTTCCACTGAGAGAAGGCTGTTATAGCAGAGGCATATTATCAAGAAAATATGAATAATAACTTAGATACCAAAACATTGATCTAACTAATAAAACAGCAATGTTTTGGATTCATAAATTGTTATTTTATTCAATTTTCTTAACAATTCATAATTCATGAGCAGGTGATTAGTTCAATTCTTGAAAAGATTAAACATAATTTAAAAATGTGCAACAGGCAACAGGCCTTTAATCTAGTACATACTATGATTTAAGTACTTAAATTTGATTATCCCTCACAGAAGCACATATTTTATTCCATATTTTGGCATTCAAAAGCAAATTGATTGCAATCTAAAGCAATCACCTGAATAACTTCTGGTTAAGGGCTAGGGCCTTTGAATTGGGACAAAGAATTCACTATTCATTGATTTTCTATGTTAATAATATTAAAATTGTAATGAGTCTTGAGATGTTGATTGGAAATGTTTGTAATAAAGTTGAGATTATGTTCAAGCCCAGTTGACAAGACAATTGGGAAACTGGTGCAACCTAAATATTACCACCTCTTTGTGTAGGAAATAGCTCATTATATTGATCTATATATTAGTTTTATATTAAACAATCTAGCCAATCTTCTAAAATGTACATACTTATCTGATAGAATTCTTTTGAGTTTGTAATTTGGCCAAACAAGATTTTAACTTTAGTTCTTATGTATATGCTATAGATTCTTAAATCATCAGTTGAATTACTATGGTAAAGGGCAAGTTACAAACTCCTCTAGTTAGTAACTAGACTCCAACAATTAACAATGAGCTCTGATATATATTAACTAATAACTGATAAACAGTGAGCAGTAAATGTATTAGTTAGTTTATGATCTTTATTTCTACCCCATAATTACTACTAACTTAGAGCCCAGAGTGCAACATTTACAGTTCTTTGTTTAACTCCAAATTCTCCAAATTCTGAATATTTACATAATTTCCTTTGAATTTCCTAGTTTATTTTAAATATATTTTAGTATAAATGAAGTCTTGCCATAGTTACAAAACATTACATTTTGCATGATCATAAGTTGACCTTTGAAAAATGTAAAATTTGACTAAGTTTTTAAAGCAAGAATATAAAGTATATTTTACTTTAGCCTTTGAATTGCCTATTTAATGAATTTTAAATTTACCTATAAAAATCTTGATTGATAGGTTAGAATATGTGAATGACTGCCATGACAAGATCATCTGATTAATGTAATCGCCAATGCCACCATCACAAAAGAGCAGCGCAAATAATATTTTCTGATATGTAAAGTAGATGATATCCAAAGATTTCTCCATCAGAAATATAGAAAAAATGTAGAAAATCACAAAGTTAAAATTAAAGGAACAAAAAAGTTAAAGATTTCGAGATTCAAACACACGACAAGAAGTCAAGATTAATAATGAGAAGTAAATAAGAAATACTGCTATAAATTAAGATTACTAGCGCTGCTCTGAGAGGTACAACCGCACGATAGCTGGCGAATGAATATACTAACCTTGTTAAGCAGGCTGACAACGGAATTATACAGTTCCACAATGGTGCTTACACACGGAGAATTTCTATTGGCTAAAATTGAAAATCAATACATTTGAATTAAAATAGCTTACTAAAACAATGAAAATAAAAATGAACAGCAATGTTTGAAATTAAAATATTTTCTTGAAACTAAATATTGCTTATTCATTATTGAGAGGTTTGTTCTATGCTATAAAATAAATTAAAACACTTTATTCAAATATTATCACAACACTAGCACTAAATCTTTCAATAGAGATCAAGTAATACGTGAACCATTTTCAAAGTTTTAAAGTTTATTTTAACTCACCCCATCTCCGGCAGATAAAAATAGGAATATCGCAAATGAAACAAAGCCTCAGAGAAAGAGAAATTCTCTCAATCAGATTCATAACTTTGACTTAGATATTGGTTGTTTGCTACAATAGTTTAGATTCAAACTTGCATTGAATTGAGATTTTTCATTCCTCTAAGAATAAGAATTGTAAGGACAACGGAAGTAAAACAAAACAGAATAAAACACACATCAACAATAAGCTGTTCTTCCTGTGTGGAATAAAACAGATACTCCTATTTGTATGAAAAACCCTTAAATGTTTTTACACAATGCCGGCAAAATCTAATCCAGCGACCTCCACGATTTGTGTCAAGGCCGTGGTTTAAATAGGCATTGAGATTGAGATTTTTCATTCCTCTAAGAATAAGAATTGTAAGGACAACGGAAGTAAAACAAAACAGAATAAAACACACATCAACAATAAGCTGTTCTTCCTGTGTGGAATAAAACAGATACTCCTATTTGTATGAAAAACCCTTAAATGTTTTTACACAATGCCGGCAAAATCTAATCCAGCGACCTCCACGATTTGTGTCAAGGCCGTGGTTTAAATAGGCAACCTACTTGACCCGTCTTGAAACACAATTAATGCTCCAGCCAAGCCCTATAAATACAATGTGTTTTTTATAGCCAAAATCAACAGAGACAGAATATTCATTAAAATTTATTAACCGTGACATCCTAAAATAGTACCTATATGTCATGCATCGATGCCATAATTTCTGCCGACAAGAATAAAATAATATATAAAAGCTTTTTTGGCAAATTGTCATACGCACAATGCTTACAAATATAAGTATAGAAAGAAAATGACTAATTATGAGAGATAAAACAGCTAAATCCTTGGGGTTACTTTTAGCAGCAAATTACGCGTTGAAGATCACATTGAAACCACAATCCAGAACTGCTCAAAATACTTATACGCGTTAAAAATCCTCAGGCACCGAGGTATGACCCACGAAAACATATATCATATATACTCTTCATATCATATATACTCTTCAGTGGTTCTTGCAAAACTCTTATACGCCAGTCAAGCGTGGTACGGGTTTTCGAGTCAAAATGACAAACATCGGTTAGACCAATTTGTCAAGCGTAGCATAAAATTCCG
>JAYJLU010030663.1:0-10050 GCA_036873645.1 Minona dolichovesicula | reverse complement strand
AGTTTCCAGCCTGACGTTTTATTATTATAGAAAGTGGCTTGCATTCTGTTTTCCAGAAAGCTTGTGATGATATTGATTATAGAGCTATGTATTACCTAACTGTCTTACTCTATAGGGCTTTTATGCACTCACTATGCCTGATTGTTCACTGCACCCAATAATAAGTTTAAGGTTATAAAAATCCATGCAAATACAGTGACTCATTGTTCAGATTTAGAAAAATAAAAAAAATAATTAGAATTAGAATATTGATGAGGATGCTATCTCAGAAGTAAAACAGGTCATAATGGAGTAGCAATGTAATATTTTGCCACAAATATAGTTAGAAGCCATCCACGACCAGAATATAAAAAATAGATAGCACAGTGTAACAATATTTTGTTTATCTTGATATTTTAATGTTTATATACTAATTCAGTCATGCTGATTCCAAAACTGTTACTTATTTTGTTGTGGCTACTCCTGAAAAAAAGTTAACTCATATTGACATATGTATTAAACTAAAAATTAGAAAAAATGCATGCCTTTTGATCAAAATTCATAAGCATATACCGTGATATTTCACTATTTAATAAATGTTTTAATCAATATTAATTACCTAATATGTATATAATGCTTGTGTAGTTAAAGGTTATGAGGCTATAATGCATATATAATGAGGTTATGAGGCTATGAGGCTATATCCAATAAACAATATTCATTATAGGTACAAACAATTGAAATCAGACATTTGTTTTAGTCTTTGTATCGATAAAAAATCATCTGATTTCTTACTTCCTGCCTATATTGTGTTATCAACTCTTAGAGTTTCAAGGCAGTTTGCTTCATAATGGTAGTACATTTTCATCCATTCCATTATTATGAAGAAAACCTATGAAACTGTTAGGCTTTAGCTACAACAGATCAACTATACATGTTTACTTTTGGGCTGTCTGTGGTGATTATAAAATGTGGTGATCTTTTCTGGATTGCATAAGGAGGATAAATAAAACACTCTTGTTTCCCCTGCTTTTGAAATAGTCGCGCTGATAAACAGAGCACAAAAAGAATGACATGTTACAAATTACTTAATACTTGTTAAACACAATGTCATTCATAACACTCTTGTACCAAGAAAGGTGTTCATGCCTACGCTCCACATAAAACTACGACTCATGAAGCAATTTACTCTGAATTTTGATAGAAGCAATGCCTTGCAGCATACATATGTAGGTACCAAAAATGTTTCCTATACCATCAGATGCGAAGTTGAAAGTTGATATTTGGGTTGACTCTCAAATTAGAAAAATGCTGGCTTGTGCAGACCTTTAAAGCAAAATGATATGTGTTGAGATGAACGTGTGCAAGCATTTCGACGTGTTGTTGAAGGTATTTGGGGTAGCAAGAACATGGACAATTACTCAGAATTGATTGATCGATAATTTGATCAATCGGTATAACATTCTTGGTTGATGGATGTTCATAAAATTCCATTATTTGCATTCTCATTTGCTGATCTTCTTCAACCCAAACATAAGCGATGTGAGTTAGAAGCATTGACACAAATTGTAGAGGGCTTATCAAAACAAGACCTTAAATAGTCTTCAATGAAGTGTATTCAAAGACGACGAAAAGTTGAAAAGTTGCACCAAGATATAAAAACAATGGAAAATAGGAAATAGGGAGATATGTATATGAGGATGCAGCTATGATGGCAGATAATAATCTGGTCGCATGTGGGGTCTGACGATATAGTTTACCAGCGAAAAGTAGACTAAATAAGCATTTTTAAGTGCATCATTCAGTAATCAATAAAATTATACAGACATTGAAATTGATGTAATATAAGTAATATCAAAATACTGTAAAATATTGAAATTTTGCATTCGCCTGTTAAAAAATAAGGAGATACGGAATGGAAAATCTGATATCATTTTCGTACTCAGTTGATAAACATGCAAAAAGTGAAATTTTGTTACACTGTGTAGGTTTGCAAACCAAGAACATAATTTTATTTAAATAATCATCTGAATTGGCGAGGATTGTTGTGTGAGAAAAAACGATTTTATTCTTTGCCTTGTTCAGACTTCTGTCTATTTGTCCCAAGTTTGGTAGCATACCTGAGCAATGTATATAGTACCTACAACGCATGCGAAGTATTTTTTAATCGAAGCATAACTGCTTAAATGTTTCGCCTGTATTTAGTTTTACTATTTATGGTTCGGGAGAGTTTATCATGGATGATGTATACCAAGGAGTTTAATAGGAGATATATTAATAGTGGCACATATAATTTGTATTTTTCAATTATTTGCTTTTATTTCATAAAATTAGCATGTTTGGTTATAAATTTTTCTAATTTAATCTTCAATTTCTTGTTGGATATTATTTAATTCTGAAGTATAAGACTATAGATTACTGTCGAATCATCTGCAAACTTGACAAGGCAAGCTTCTGATAGTCGAAGATTTCTTAGAAATATTGTAAATAGGGCGAAGAGATGACACGTCATTCTTGAGGATCTCAGATGTTATTTTCACGAGATTGCTCTTGTAATGTTCTGTATTTACGTGTTATTTTCTATCCTTTGAGGTAGTTTTTTTAGGAACGGAATAAGTGCTTTTGGGTTTTGGTAAGTTTGTTTCTGTCAGCGTGTTTATAAGCTTATGTGTAGGAATTTAATCAAAGCTATTCTTGATATTGCAATTGCTCTTAGAGAATCTTGCGATTTAGAGAATTCGTTATGAATATGAATAAGTGCTGCAGCTGTTAAGTAAGTAAGTAAGTAATACGTTTAGTTTAATAAAAATGAGAATCATAAGCATATATTACACAAATCTGAAAAAGATAAAAAACAAACTAACACAATGATTATCTAATTACATTATTATTATTATATTTAATTATATTATGAATGATGAATATGAGTTTAATTTCTTAGTTGTTCTACAGTATGGTAGGTAACTATTTGAAGGTAAGTAATTAGGGATAATTTTATTCAAAGAATGGTCATTTTCTAGAGTATTTAAAAAAAGATTATATGACAAACTAATACGTCTGATAGAAAGAGGTTCTAAAATATTACATGTACATTGAAAAGAGCATATGATGTTATGTGCCCGATTTTGAATACTGTCGATGAGAGATTATTTGGTAAGATTCAAAAAACAGGACAAGAAAAGTCTAAAATATGTCTAATAATGCTAAAGTATAATTTAAAGTTTACATATATGTTTGGAGAGATTAATGGAGAGATCTATGCAATATTTACCGAGAATATCAGTAAAGTGAGCGGTTTCTATGAAAATAAAGAACTACCTAACTATTAATCGAGAATACTCAGGTATCACAGAAATGGAAATTGTTTGTCCCGGGTCCTGGAACTGCTTTGTGTTCAAATCACTTTCTGCCATCCTGTTACCTAAATGGTAAATTGAACAATAATGCTGAGCCTTCCATTTTCATTTAGAAATGACTTAAAAGTAAGATAGTAACATGTGGGTTTAAATTTTGGTCTTCACAATTTGATAGAAAACCATTTCATAATTATATTGTGATCTTAAATCGTTTTTACGAACGATTTTTTATTGTGTGGAAAACCTTTTTTGTATTTAATGTAACTAATTGTTTTATCATTTCATGTCAGTCTCGCAGTTCAAATTCTCAGAGTTCGACAGCAAGGTGCCCTTCAATTATTGAGGCAATCGGGTCATGCAGCTTTCAGAGATTCTGAAGCAACCGAATTATATTGCTGAATTTTTGATTAGGCTCTTTGATATCCTCAATTCGAGATCCCCTTTTGATCGCGGCTTCAAACAAGCTATCGATAATCTTGAACGAACTCGCAATGTCTTTGAAAAGGCAATGAAGTGGTTGTTGTCTCTATAGATTGTTACAGAAAGAGGCGTTTTTGAAGTTTCAGATACAACAAGAACAGTCTCTGTATGTTGGTCTTGTCTTTTGCATGAATAGTGTTATGGAAATCGCTTCACGATGCCTATCTCCCAGAGTAGAAGTGAACCATCTCCAATACATTTTAACCTACAAATTCAGCCAAGATCATATAGAGTTACTCTTCAACGCAGTTAGAAGAGCAGGTGAATAACTTTAAAAGGAATATTAGTAAATTTGTGTTTTAATTTTTAAATATTAGTTTCATTATAATTGGTTACTCTATTTAGTTGTATCTATACGTCTTACAAAAGACACTTCATTTTGCATAATTAAATTTCTTCCACCAACATCCATCCTCTATCATGTTCAAATCTATTTATAATCATGAAGTTTTTAATTTTACTTTAGGAGGTTGGAACAACAATCCCACTAATCTAACATTTTCAATTTATCTATCGACGACAGCTGGTGTACTGCCATCCCTCACTGGTAATGTGTTGCCATTTAGTGTGGACGGTGATGAAAAAGATCTTCCAGACATATTAGAACTGTCCACTCCTTTCACAGCACCCGAGGCTAATCTTTCTTATGTCGTGTCTGCTTATATGGTTGGATGGGTCCATCTCAAAGATCCAGTTCTTTCATTGATGCTATCAAAAACTCCAATCTGCCAGACTCACCTTTTCATTGTGGTTCGTTTGATATCTCCAACCTGTATGGTTCCATCCCTTTAGAAGGCCCTCATAACATTTTTTACCATTTTCGGGACGTTTTTTCAACAGCATAAACACGTAACAAAAACTTCTCAATCTCGACGATCTCATCTTCATGGAACTCCTCAAACTCAGTCATACCACTGACGTCATCCTATATTTAATCCTATAGCATTAAAGGTAAAACTTTTAGCACTCAGCACTTAGGTAAAACTTTTAGAACTCTTAAATCCCGTATTTTAGAGCATTTTAAATCCCACTCCAGCCAAGTTTTCATTCATTGTAAATCAGCTGTTCATAGGTTCCCCCTTCGATCGATATTTGTGATATTTCCATTTTAGCTCAGAACTTCTCTGACAGCACTCAGCGTAAAGCTGCTGAGCTTCATTTTATTAAACGATTAGAATTCAATTGGGTTGATATTACGCAATCCTCCAGTCAGCCTGTTTGATTGCACTATATCACTCATGTACAATAGAGTGTCTCTGTTTATTTCTGTTCAGCGATAGTTAGTTTTATTGTTTCTCTGATGAAGTATTACCTATACGAAAGCTTAGAATAAAAAAAATTTATTCTAGCACTTATCGTTGTTTTTTTTACTCATAATTTTAATTATGTCTTAACTTTTGCTTTATATAGACAAATAACAAATTAGATTTTAAAATGTTGATTTGTTTTACTGCACTAAATAAATTGTTTGCCTCCAAAATCATAGGTAAACAAACATTAAATTTTTACGTTAAATTTTATCGAAAAAATCCATTCGGGCAAAAATTTTATCAAATTTTGCGTGACCGAACAGGGCCATAGCATACCTACACGTGTAAGCTAATTTAAAATCAGCAGATTATTAATTCTAGTAGTAGCAGACTATTAATCTCAGGTATCCAAGTTCTCTATTTCAATGGTCGACATTTGAGTGACATTCATTAAATATCTATGAATATGAAAATTTAGACTATGTTATATAGGTAGGTACCATATATATCTTAGTAATATTTAGATGCGGGAATGTGACCCCCTAATTCTATAGGTTATTCCAAAGTATTAGAGGGTCACTTTACTAAATGTATTGAAATTCAAATTTAATAAGCATGTGTTCATTATTACGTGATTTGTGATATTTGGTATGTGATAGTGTGCAGGCTGCAGTGTGCAAGTAGAAAATATTGATTGTCTGTCTGTCTCTATATACCTTACTGCAGAACTATACTGAGCATCTAATTCTTTTTTTCTCATTCATGTCTATTGCTTTCAATAATGATAGATAGGTAATCGATAATTCTTTATTTATTTTAATTTTTGCCTTTATAGGTATATGCTTTTATGTTTATCAATTTCTGTATGTTGATTTTGTATTGTATGTTGATGTATATTGATGCTGTATGTATTTTGATTCCCATTCTGTTTTTAAAAAATATACGCTTAATTATTATAATACACCCTTCTGAAGAATATTCGACCCACCCTATGCGCCTTCGACCGCACCAAACATCGTGTGGTTTCCCTGGGTACTATTATCGCGCTTAGATTTCTTCAACTCCATTCTAATTGGACTTCTAAAATATCATCTCAAGATTACAGAATGCTTCAGCCAGACTCACCACCAGGTCTCATGGCTTTTACAACTCAAATTAACTATTTCAAAAATTGCATTCGCTACCAATAGAAAAACGAATTAACTTCAAAAGCTATTTTATGTACATCCACCGAACAATCTACGGCAGCTCGCCATCCTATCTACAGACCTGATACGTATAAAATGACCCACTCACATGACCCAACAATCAGCAGCACCAATCCTCGAGTATCAGACCTCAAATTCAAGGAGAATCGGCGATCGCGCCCCACACCTCTGGAATTCTTTACCAATTAATATTAGAAAAATATATGACTTTACTATAGTTTCAAAAAGTTAAAAACTTTACTATTTTCTCACTGACTTTCACTGCATATTTTCCAAATTACAACCTTTTACAAATCTATTTCGTACATATGTGTTTGCACCTTTGACATTGTTTCACTATATTCAGGCCTTATAAATGTTTAATTATTATTTTCCTCGTTTTTAGTAGTTTTGGATCTCAACATCATTACGAAATTGAATACTATTTTACATATTATGTATTATTAACATAAGAAAAACTATTTGATTGAATAACAATAAACATTTATTTAAATTGTATATCAGAGAATTATCGCACAGAAGAAAATAATACGTAAATGAAACCATACTATATACCTATCAGCTTTGGTTATGAGTAAACAATTTGAAGAATGATTTACCTTATAGGAAATATGTGCTAATTTTAACAGAAATGATTAGATATAGTAGAATAATAAAGAATAATAAAGAAAAATAAAAAAAAATCATATTAATGACAGTCAATCAAGCAACATAAGAGTTTTATTAAATTAATATTTTTCAATACCATGTATGTACGTGTATCGAAGTCAAAGCCTATATAGTTTTAAAAATAATGTATATAATTTGTAATCAAATTGTTACTCAGAATCTAAAAATTAATATTTTTACAATTATAGAGTGGATTATTATTAAATAATTACAAAATTTATAAACGATAAATAAAGATTATAATAACACATGATAAATTAAAATAAAGATTTTGAAAAATGCTCCAAAATATTATCTTAATTTAGCTCAATATTCCGATTTATAAAATCCGGAGTTTTCCACATAGGAAGCACCCTTTTCTTTTTTAAATGATATCCTTCATCTTCATCTGTGTCATCTTCATCAGAAATATTTGAAAGATAATTTGGCTTGATGCTACCGCTGATAAAACATGCCTCATTTATCTCACTTTCAAAAAAATGTGGTTTTGACAATCTTTTATGCCGAAACTCAACAGCAGGGCAGTCATTATTACTGGTACCTGGCATATTCTGAAGTTT
Source organism: Minona dolichovesicula (assembly GCA_036873645.1). Classification (NCBI taxonomy): domain Eukaryota; kingdom Metazoa; phylum Platyhelminthes; order Proseriata; family Monocelididae; genus Minona; species Minona dolichovesicula. The sequence goes on along the minus strand of JAYJLU010030663.1, from coordinate 2,548 downwards.
ATTTTCATATATTTTCTTCTTTTGAGACAAACCTTTTGATGGACTATCTCCATAGAGCAATTCAAAATCTGCAGACTCATCTTGATTTGTAATTCGCCCCATGGAATAATCAAGATAGTGTATTTCACTGTCATTGATTAGAGAAGTATTTTTAGATATTGGTTCTAAAAATGAATCATCCCAAATTGAACTACAATCCCCCGCTCCATTAATATTTCTAAGAGATTTTTTTTCAAATACCGGGAAGGGTGTCTTGTCCTTTAAATTTCCAAATTCCGAATTATTTAATTCAGTCTTTCCTTCGGAAAACATAGCCTGATATGATGATAAACCATGAACATTTTCTTTCTTCCTTTTTTTTAGAGAGGGTGAATGTTTCTTGTTATCAGTTACTGGGAATGTTGGTTGATTGGAGCTTGTTTCATGAAAGTTATATATCTGTGACTGATGGTTACTCGAAATGAATCCTTTAGAGCGTCTGTCACTAGATTGTAAAAGAAAACTACTCACCTGTGGTTGATGGTTACCTGATAGGAGTCTTTTTGAATGCCTGTGATTAGATTGTGAAGTAAAGCCAATCTCTTCTGGTTGATGGTTGCCCGACATCATTCTTATAGAATACCCGTCACTAGACTGTGACGAAAAGCCAATCTCTTCTGGTTGATGATTACTCGACATTATTCTTTTAGAATACCCGTCACTAGATTGTGAAGGAAAGCCAATCTCTTCTGGTTGATGATTACTCGACATTATTCTTTTAGAATACCTGTCATTAGATTGTGAAGGAAAGCCAATCTCTTCTGGTTGATGGTTAACCGACATTATTCTGTTTGAATACCCGTCACAAGATTGTGAAGGAAAGCCAATCTCTTTTGGTTGATGGTTACCCGACATTATTCTGTTAGAATACTCGTCGCTAGACTGTGATGGAAAGCTAATCACTTCTGGTTGATGATTACTTGACATATTTATTCTTTGAGACTGTATATCTCTAGGTTGTGAAATTGCTGTAGGAATTCTTGAAAATGATATTATTTCATTAATCGTTTTTAGATTATCGTTCTTTAACCGAAACAAATCTTTTTTCGATTCTGATTCGAAGAGATTTATTTGTTTGTCTAATGAAATCATATTAGCAGTTGATTTTAGTGATTTTACAACTTCTGCACTCTTAAATTCATTTAGATGATTTTCATTCCAATTTTTTTTTATTTCATCACACAAAAAGACTTCAGAAAATTCCGGGTAATGCGATTCATCCACTATTGGTATTTCTACTTGATTTGCATTACTTCTCTGACAGCCACTAGGGCCAGGGCCATTAGATACACATTTATAGAATTTGGATGAAATAGCACCAGGGAAAAGACCAATGGATTTATGCACATTTTTGGGATATTGTGATGAACCTTTGGTTTCTACTTCATTTTTTCTCATTGATGATGTTGATTGCTCATTCAACTCATTACACACTGAAATATAGCGAGGGAATTTATTAACATGCATTTGTATGTTTGGTTTTCATATAGTGGAAATTCACAGCCTCCGGAATAAGCTTCTAAAATATGAGATAAAAAATGTTATCCAAAAGAAAACAAGTAATATATTAAATCTTTATATACAGATATGGCATAAGATGTATTCAGGAATTCTGACTTGAACACTCAAAATCATATTTAAAGCTAGTCTTCCAAAAGATTTTATCCCAAAATGTCTAGGTAATATAACATCAATTCCAGAAATAAATAAACCACAACCAATTAATGTGCATGCACTGATTGATTATGCCAAGAAACTTAAGGGAAATTATTAATATGTAATTAATTAATTCAAACGGGCAACTTATGAAGGTCCATGAAACCCTAGAGTCACTATGATATCTCATTTTATGCTAGAGTAAATTCAATCCATAAATTATTGCACTATTACCACATGGTAGATGTATTATATATCCGACCAAAAGCACAATTATTTTAATGTGTCAGGCTAATATAAAATTTGATATTTCATATTCAATTAGATTTATAATTCATTTATTTTCCATTACATCATAATTATCGAGTAAAAAAATTAAAAAGGAACAAAAACTGCTTTTGAAATGGATCAAATAGTTAAAATGGAAATTGTCAATTGATCAGTTTTGTTGCTAAGTCATGTATTTTAAAAATTGGAGGATTACATTGTATATCACATTGATTTTGCAAACTAGATGTAACTGTGCTCAAACTCATTGCTTTAATGTCATTTAATACTGTAAAGTTTGAAATGTTCTTTTACTAAGAAGATTCTTTTTAAAGTGATGTTTAACTTAAGGTGTAAAAAGAAAAGTATACTTTTGATTATATTGATAAGAATTCAGTTACAATTGATATATTGATATAATTAATTGATATATACAGTTATATTGATAGAATTCAGTTATTCAGTCAAAATCATTTTTACCATTTTTAATATTTTTATTAGTATATTAGAAAAAGCTGACAAGTGAGAACATAATGAGTTATCTTTTAATAAAATAGTATGACCTATAGCATTATTAGTGGCCTTA
>JAYJLU010030441.1:0-10052 GCA_036873645.1 Minona dolichovesicula | reverse complement strand
ATTAATGTCCGCCATTGTGTTTCGTCGCTATGACAATTTGAACTTCACCAATTTATAATGGTGGAGATAGGATTTTTTGTTAATTAGCACTGCTAAATCGATGTATGTACCTACAAATATAATCTGAAGAGTATCAAGAGTCGGAATTCTATCTGTATGATTACTCTATGCTTCGCATTTGCTAATCACAATCTCTATGGACTGGGCATCATCTTAAGAACAGAGCGCTCTTTAAATGAAATCGATCGATATTAGCGGCCTCACGAGACCCTGCCCAAAAGTGTAAGAAAACAAACCCAAGAAAGGCGAGCGTACTTCGCCACAGTCTGTTTTGCCAATGCTAGTAAATGAATAGGTATTTCCTTATAGCAAAACAAAAATGAAAGACAAAAATAGAAAATCGATTAATGTAAAAGAACAATTTGAATTCAGAAAATATTTTATTCAATAAATATATGTGTAGTAATGAAGTTATAAAAGACTGACATCCAAAATACGTTTTCAATTCATTTATGAAAATACTGTCAAAATATTTTAATCCAATTCTTAACTTCTGGAGTATTCAATAAAATCAAAATATTTGCACAAAATATTCTCCTATTAGTAAAATCAGTGGGAGCGCAAAGAAAATTGGAACACAAAAAGCGTAATTTCTTTACTCTTGGGGAGAAAAATTCTCAGAAACTTCAGAGCATAAAGTAACACAGAAATAGGGTCTAGCTTTGTAGCTTTTGCAGAAGGAACTTCAGTGCTATAGAAAGTGCTTCAATAATCTCAATTTTATGGTAAAATAGTGACAGGTGCTATTCATTTATGTGCGGCTGATAGAGAATGTTCATTTCACAGATATCTCTCTCTAGACTGGTGGACTATTTCTTGACGGTAAGTTCAGACTGTTCGGTGGTGTAAATGTAAATGTCAAGGTTGATCAGGGTAATTTTTATGAATTAGTTTTATTGATTTTGAATAATGAAATATCAAAAAGTACTTCAAGAGCACACAATTTATAAATAGTAATTAAAAATATCGGTGGGTTATTAACAAGATAAAAATAAGAAGAAAATACATGCAATGGTTTCTTAATCGAATCAATAACACACCGATCCTTTCATACTGTACACCCATTTAACAATAAAACGCTAATGATTGCGTAATCATGTACTTTTAAGAATACGATTTGATTAAATAGTGATGGTATTTTGAGTACCAAAATGCAAAATTATAAAATCACACAAAAGTCCAATTTACTTTCATCTAGAAGAGAGACATATTTCAAATTGACGATAACTATAACTACATCACGCGCTTGTTGATTTGTTAATAATCTTGAGAAGGATAAAAACTAAGCACACCAGGCAGATTCAACAATTGATGCTTTCATTCATAATGGCAAAGATTGTAACACAAATACTATGTATGTATTACAGTATAATTTGAAGAAAATTCACTTTCTACCTCCTGGGATATTTGAGTCTCGCTTAACAAAGAGAAGTATGCCCTCTCTAGATGAAGTAACGATACGATTCAATTTCTATGTATAAAAATTCATAAAAATATCGGGTATGTAGTATGTAATCGAATAGAAATCAAGATAAATTATAGCATAAAAAAGTTATGAATATAATTATCAAATAGACATGTTGCTATACTACAGAACACACAACTCATAAATTGTACTTACTACGTATTTGATTTGAATTATCTTATATATCTTAGATTTACACTTGAAAGTTACATTACTACTAGCTCTGTAAATCCATTTGACTATGTCGCTGTTTAGTTACATGAAGACCTGACTAGGTGACTCGTCATTTAAGGAAGATTTTACACAACTTTAGGGTTGTTTCGTATAAACACGGTTCGATAGATCCATATGGCGTACGAGATAAAGATATGCGTTCCGCTCGAACGCAATATTTTCAGATCAATCGCCTTACGGCTTCATCGGACTGACACTTAATTAGTCATGGATAATATCCGCTTCCTTATATTATTGAAGTGTAATAATTAGGTACAAATTTCATTGATTTAAAAATACAACACTGTTTTTCACGTGTTGTCTGGCTCTTCATTTTTAAAATAACAGGATGAAAACCTTTCAATACATTCAATAAAATAATGTGAATTTGTAAATACTGTAAGTATATTGAAATGTAAAAATTCATTACTACAATAGAAATTATTATAATATGACTTTACAGATGAAAAAAGAAATCCACCACAAATCTAAGTAATCACAAAATGATAGATACATATTGTACATCCTAAATTTTCAAATATTGACTATGTATTAAAAAAATAAAGATTAGTAGGTAGGAGAGGAGGCACTTCAGCAGTTAATCATATAGAAAGAATAACAAAAACAAGGAATCCCTACAGTACGTACATATAAAATAATTCAGTGAAAATTGTGGAAGTAAAATTATTGGCTGTTGAAGAGAAAAAGAAAACTTTACACACACACAACTGATGAAATGCTGAATCGAATATAATCTGTTAGCTGTCGAGTGATCGGAAATGAAATAACCAATTTTGAGTGCGCTTGTCGAGCTTGCATTTTTCAAGATGAAGACCCAACGATTGATAATTATCACTGTCAATGCACAGATCCATTGATCGCAGTTTTAATAGCGACTTCTCGTGTCGCTTCCATTGTTGAGTAGTTGCTTTGGACTTGATTTCGCATGGCTGCAAAATAATGGGACTGTTTATAGATAATTGTTGGGCAGTGATGCAGAGCTTATTGTGGCTGATTTCAAAGCGAGAATTTATTACGAACTCTTGATTACCACCGGGAGTATCATGACAAACATATAAGCCAATCCTGTCATCAACATATTTGCCCAGAGTGTCAACGCACAAATGATTCTGTGCTATACTGCCCACTTCTAAACTGCCGTCCTCTTCGGGAATTTGTAATTCCGGATAAATATTATTAAGATACCATTTAAATGGTTTGCAGTTGAGTTGTTTGCGTAATGCGGTGCGCTCTGATATATCACCGAATGGCGTGATCTTCGCCATGGGAACTTCCTTGAAGTAGAAACGTTTATAACCATCTAGCCAAACTTCGGCGGCACGTCGGGTATTTCGAGCAAAGATGAGGCCACTACCTCCACCGGGAAAGTCGTAAGGATGTTGCTTTCTAAATACGTGACCAACTCGACTGCAGGGAAGGATCTCTAAACGACCGTTACATTGCCAAATACGCCACGAAATTTCTAAATTTTCACCTCCCCAAATATCCATCTTCATGTCATATTTACCAATTTCTTCGAAGCGACTCTTTGCTATGGAGAAGAGACCACCAGCTATGATAGGAGTGGGAATGGGACTAGTAGGATCATCGCCGCGCAGTTTCCAATCTCGTTTCGTTAAAAAATCCCACTTAAAAATAAGATTCCAAGTGAAGCCGCCTTTTAAATTGGAAGACGCTGCCACGTATTCAAAATTATCCATATTAATCACATCAATAATGGGACTAACAACATGTCGGGGATCTTCAGCTATGCGCTCTAATAGAGGCTCTAACCAATTATAATTGCACTCAATATGACTATCGAGAAATGTGAGCACCTTGCCTTTAGCAAGATTAGCACCATAGACACGCGACCGCATCAGACCTTCTCTCTTATGATTTCGAATCACTGTCACTTTATCGATGACTTCTAATTCTTTACCGTCTTGAGAATTTGAGCTGAAATCATCAACAAGAATGATCTCTTCGAGTAGATGCGGTGGGGTGCGCTGAAAGACACTGAAGACACTGCGTAATAATGCTGATCTGGCTTCATTGTGAAATGTAATGATGACAGAGGTGGCCGGCAGATTCTTCGAGTAACTCTTATATTTACAATCAGAATGACGCACATCGGCAATCTGACGAATTGGTGATGTATTATCTGAAACTCTCTGATTAAATTTATGTCGAGTGTAGGGATCAGATCCCGGCGCTAATCGACTCGGTAAAATATAATGATTATAGTCAAAGGTGTGCCATGGAATTTTACCACTTTGTGTGGAGTTGTTTACAATATAGATAATTTTACTGTCTGGTAGTGATTCTGATAGATTTGCACCAGGATAAGAGTCTTTTGAAAAGAGTAGGAATAGAACAGTTGCACAGCTGGACAATACCGAGATTAATATGACTTTGTTTATAAGACGCCTGCCAACCATATTGATTTATAAGATAACAATTATTCTAAAAAGTAAAGAGACAGATAAAATGCAAATGTAACTTTTTAGGCAATCATTAAACAATTCAATGAATGTTTTGGAGGAAAAACTTTGAATTAAGAGGCAGTTTGACTTTTATTTCAGATATATTGTATCCTAGATGATGACCAATGTAAACTAATAAACAATGGAAATCCAATGAAAATTGTTTACACAGGTCATTAATTATTTGATAGTCTTGGTTATCATTTTCTAAATATATCTATGGAGTACTTCTTTGGAGAATATTCATAATATGCCCAATATTTTTGCGAATACTGTATTAACCTGACATTTACATAATGCCTCAGAAAACATATCAGTAATTTTGAAATTTCCAGATGTAAAATTCAAGATTGCCTTTAAAAATAAATTCAAAATTTTCAGAGATTTATATTCCCTTTGTGAAGCTGGGAATCATAATTCTTCCATTTGATATTATTGTGTCATAGCAAAGCTTAAATTATAATTTAATTTCTTAATAAGTCATTTATTACTTGACTATATCTGTTGTTTGTAATCCAATTACTCCAACATTTATAAATGAGATAAAATTACATGAAATTCTGTTGATTCCAAATACAGAATTTATCAATAGAAATTCAAAATTTGGTTTTGTATTTTAAAATTATAAAGTATTAAACTCATTCCTACCAATATAGTCAAAATTAATATTATCATATCCAAATATGCTTATATTTTTAGCATTGCAAAATATTGTATGTGTTGTTAAATAATAAAAATTAAATTTCAAAATTCTAGCACAAATATATTGCCAAGAATCTAATTTTATTACAAAAAGTTGTAAAAATACAATGTCAGGGATTGGAACACTAGAAGCATGGAATCCATCCTGGGGAGAAATTCTATTTTTTATACTAAAATGACAATTACTTGCTTTTGAATTTTTATTTTATTTAATCCTTGCATGGCAAATTACAATTTTGGAAGACAAGCTATTTAAAAGAATTCATTTATAATGATATCAGGAAAATCTTTGAAGCACAAAAACATGTCAGGGGATGATTTCATATATAATACAACCAGGGTGAAATTATTGCAACTATCGTCACTTTGAACTGTTAAAATGCCTTGCTAAGATTTGGTGGGCAGTAATTCTGATTACCATTTTTGTATAAAATACATGTTCCTGCAATACTCATGCAACAGAGAACACATCAGTGAATTTTGAGCACTTCCCTTTTCATAAATATATTATGTAATTGGCAAATAGCCCAACCTGTACCTAACTGAACACTTTGAAGTATTACCTACCCATCTAATTAGTGGGATATGTAACATATGTATTTGGTAGTTGGTATATGCTACTATTTATAGAGATAATCAGTGAATCTCATATTATATTCCAAATCTAACATTTTAAAGAATTATGTATCTTACATTTATAGAGACAGTAAGGAAATGATACCTTTATGTACCTAAGAGGACATTTAGGAAGTATTATTCATCTAATTAGTCCGAGATAATCAAAAAATAATGCTAGTTGGCAATTATGCTCCACTTTATGAAGTGTATCCATCTGATAACTATTGAGAGAATGAATAATACAAATAATTGACCTTTGTAGGAATAATAGACTATTCAATATACATGGTCTTTCAATATTGAATCAAAATCAAAATGTAATAGTCTTTTTGATTAAATTACATCAAATTGAAACCTTATATTTATTGAAGATTGAGTAAATAATTTATGAATATGTTAGTAGTAGTAGTAGAAGAAGAAAAGTTTATTATAACATTTGACAGTGCACAAATTGATGTTACACAAATGAGTAGAGATTGTGGTAGGTATAATAGTAATCTGGAAAACATAGTTATTTAAACAGTGAAATTACAGTAAATTTATTTATTCTCTATAGGAGTGGAACATATAGAGATAGATTATGCTGTCATAACACGTTTACGGGTCAAGTTGGTTATATACCAACTTGGTTACAAATATAAGTAACTAACTTGGTTATACCTATCAAAATGAATTTATTTTAAAGTGCCACAAATTTATTTTAAAAAGTTATAACATGAATAATACTTAATTTAAATTACTATTAGAGGCAACAAAGCTATTTTTTCTAAATATGTAGGTATATCTGATAAATTTAATAAAAAAGTTATTTACAAAATAATGCAGAAATGATTAACAATTACCACAGCTGTTCATATTACACTCTAACCTAGTGAAAACATATTAAAATACAATATCTCTATATTTTGATATATGTTTTTTTTTAAATAATTCATTTTATGATAACTGAGTTGGTTTGTATCCGACTTGACTTGATTCGCATAACACAGCCTATTTTTATATTTTGAAGGGTAATAGGATTTAGGATTTCATTTTAGGAATAAAATAGGAGTTAGTCAATAAGAGTACATAATATATTATGTATATTACATTTTGATATAAATGTTCATTACTGTGGCATGCTAACATTTCAGTTATATACTATGAAATTATAGTTCAGTCATCAACTTTTTTTAAAGTATTAATCTGACTTTAATCAGTGAAAATATTTATTTCAATTTGAGAGGCATTTAGAAAAAGTTAATAACAATTCTCAAGTTGAACTTCTAAGAAAGAATCAAAAAATATTTTTATGAATTTCAAAATCACTTGATAAATAGGCAGTAACAAATTTGGCAATATCTCTATAATTTAATTTGTAATTGTCAGTATGTGAACAGAAATAATTATATATTTATAAATGCGTTGAAAACATCAATTCTTTTAAATACAGTTCATACCAAACAAATTAAAATAACTTACATTATTTTTTTTAAATTTAAGAAAATTGAATAAATATTTTAAAAATTATTTGAGCGCTGTCTGGTCTGTCATCATTTATTCAGCGCTTAGTAAATTTCCAAAGAAAATAGTTCATCAAAACAAAAAACAAAATAAGCGTTTGTGAGTTTACGATCTTCTCTTATTTTATGAAAAATTAATTATTCTCCTTAGATATAGAGAGCGAAAATGAGTTGTATAATGCTTAAAAGAATTATTTGTGCACTATTACGAAATCATCAAGGCAGGCCATAATAACTTGACACCCGATAAACTACTATAGTCTCCATGGACAACAAACACATAATCATACAATAATTTACACTAGCGAATTCAGAAATGTCACTCTTTGAACATTTATGTATCTATGTACACATTTTGGCATATAACGCTATACTAACTATATATATATATATATAAAGAATATATATATATATATTATCCTATCTCATGCAAACATGCGTGATAAACACTTTTTTACTTTTGCTCCATGAATGTCGCTATCTGAAATGTCTATTCTGGTCGCCTCTTATCTTTTGTATGTTTTTATTTGAAATAAACACTTACTACTACAATTTATTTAGAATAAAAAATGTTGCCTATTAAATTTTAACTTATTCTTTATTAATTTGACATGTGCTATATGTCACACTTCTGAATAATTGTCTTGGAGACGTTCATTAGCTACTCTCAAACTTTTTAAAGATATTTTAAACAATGTTTTTCATATTTTACACTATAAATCTCCTGTATTTTTACCAAGTGGTAGTCGCTTAAATTACGCACACAAACTATACAAGACAACTCGTAGAATTAATTCATTTTTCATCATGCAACTTTACTTTATAAATCATAGAGATATAAATAATTCATTGTAAAACATTCTGATTCCCATTTTATTATCTTCAATAAACGTTTATTATTATTATTATATGCTTATATAAATTAATTTTAAATTTAACGAGAGAAATTTTATATTTTAAGCAATATACTTACCTATAGTGTTTCGTTTTATCAAAAGATCTTTATATTGTTAACCTGATTAATATATGGTTAAATCTGGTTATTTCAATAACGAAAATGCGACTGAATGCGAGAATACGATCGAGGATCTAGAAATTGCAACCACAACAGGTAAATAGATACCGACCCATGCTAAACCCGATCAACCAGAAGAATCTTACACCGCCTTCTCATGATATTCCTTAACTAAAATTTTTAACTTGCATTATTGATGATATTTACTATATCTACCCGATCTGTACATTTTGCGTGTGACAATTTGTTTATAAAGCTAATATTATTATTATTATCTAATATAATTATAAGCGTGTATTTCTAAGAAAAGAATTTAAGGATGCATATGATGACAATGGAAATCATAGGTCATCAGAAATAGTCATTAACATTGTTGAAATATTGACAATGGATAAAATATGGATAAAAAGTAGGATAATGAATGATTAAAAAGTGTTCCTATTTAAAAATAAAGTTACAAAAATATGGAAAGTCGCTTGACGTATCTAGAGTCTGGTCACTCTGGTGTATATAGTATAGTCAGCCGAATAACCTGTTTCAGCTTGGTGGGGTTTCACTAACTCTGATCAGACCGAGAGAACGCTTAAAGAGTTTTGCAGAGAGAGGCATTAATACGGCTATAAGTCGAGCTACGCAGCTTCGAAAACTAAATATACAAATGGACAATATAAATTATTCCGAAATAAAACCAACAGCACGTCATCCACAACATTCTTCCTCCTGAAAAACCAATTAACCTGAGTGAATCTAGAAATCGTATGTCCAACAGGAAGACCCACACTAGCGCCGATCCAATCAGAAAACCTTCGTGCACAGTATTCTTCATGACATGATCATTGACGGTATTTACGTAACTCCTGGAACTGATATTTTATTTTTGCATTTGGATTAATCTCATAGTTGTCAATTTGTAATCAATTCCCAAGAGATGGCCGCATATACAATATAGTCATTAATGTCAAGGGTGGCCATACCAATTATATTTATGAAAACCCTTATTATTTATCAGATGAAAGTTCGTTTTATTTAACTATGACATGCGATATAGTACGTGAATCAAATATAAGAATTATGAGCAGAAACATACTTAGATAGATACATAGAGAATAATTATAACTGGGGATAATAGAACGACCGGAATCATTAGCATATAATTCTGATTATAATATAGATATCAGTATACAAACTAACCCGCATATATTAATCGAAGAGAGTGAAACTGACTATTTTTAAATCTCCATAAGGATAAAAGAGGGTCAAAGAAATGGTGCTCTCATTTAAAACCATATTCCTATTTTGAATCAAATAAACTGAAACTACAACAGATTACATCGAATTGATTTACGACACGTTTCGACTATATGCACCAGTCCTTTTCAGGAAAGATTTAAAAATGAATAGCGCGGTACAATACTTACAGAGTTTAAACAAATTTTTAAAATCAAAAGAAATAAAGATAGCACAACATAGTAGTTAAAGTAGTAAGTACAATGACTGAAAATAAAACGGGGAATTGTTTAAAATATTTAAATAAATAAGAGGAACCTTTATTAAAACAATTTACTTTATTATTGGAAATCTGTATTACATACTACAAGTATTACAATCTAACAAATGTTGACGACAAAAAGATTTAGCATTTTTATGCTCTATTTTATTCTCACTATTTTAATAATTCGCAAACAACTCCTTATTTAAATACTTAGCTCATTGAAAGAATATTTACATTAAGCGCTTTCTTCCAAAGATATAAAAATATATGAATATGAATATGAATATGAATAGAAATGGAATTGGAAATGGAAATAGGAATAGGAATAGGAATAGAAAAAAAGAAGAATATGAATAGAAATATGAATATGAATATGAATAGAAATGTAAATATGAATAGAAATAGAAATTGAAGTTGAAATTGAAATAGAAATAGAAATAGAAATAGAAATAGAAATAGAAATAGAAATAGAAATAGAAATAGAAATAGAAATAGAAAT
>JAYJLU010030109.1:0-10062 GCA_036873645.1 Minona dolichovesicula | reverse complement strand
TCTAAATAAAAATTAATATGGCCCGAAAATATTTGCTTTGCCCGAAAAATAGCAAAACCTAGATCTAGGACCACTGTAGCATTAAACTAATGTATCTTGATGTGACATTGACTCTTATTTCAAATTATAAAAGCTTCATATGTATATGTCTGAATATTATTTCAAATAGATACCTTAATAAAAATAAGTCAGCTGACTGTTCAATTTTAAATTTTATCATAATTGGAAATAGACTCATGATTTCTGGATTCCTTTAGATTATTATATTCTAAAATCATGTGGTTATATTCCTGAATAATTTTTCATTCAAAGACATAAAGCTGACTAACTATGTTGCTATATGCAAAGTCATAAAATACATACACGAGTTATGAATTGTATATGACAAATTTAGATACATTTACTATATTAGTTACATTTATTGAATTACAATTGACTATGGATATTTTGTTACATAATAATCACAGTATCTGAGCTCACTGCAAATACTCATATCAAGTTACACCAATTGGTTAATATAACTTCATGGAACCACTTGTCAATGTGGTTAGACATCACCCCATCAGCTTATGCAACTAGCTAATCATTTTAGAGTATTTCTGTCAAGTTTTTGAAGTTGACTGAATTCTGAATTACTTATTTGTCAACATGGTTTTGCATTTTTATTTACAGTGTAAACAAGTCTAACATCCTGGAGTGTTATAATTATTAAAATGTCAATAGTAAAGTTAAATACTGGTTGACAACTAGTCACCAGCTGACACAGTAGTTAGACAGGTTCCTGGACAGTTTTGGGTCATAGTCAGGTGAGTTTTGAGTCTTGTTGTTAGGAAACCCACATATTTATCAGTATCTGATGAGGAGTAGTTTCAGAAACAGTCTGTGATCAGGTTATTTTTATTGTAATTGTGTGATTGTATTGTATAGTCATAGTTAATTGTAAGTTGTATAGTCATTTAATGTTGTTGTAGACTTTTGGCCCCCTGAATCAAAAATCATGCCACCTATTTTTTCTTAGTTCCAATTTCTTATCATTTTGCCTGCTTCTCCAGCTTGTTTTGACATGTGGATTGGGCTGAGATTTTAATACGATTTAGGTATTAGTTAGTGCTACCAATCTGTTTGTTGTTGTTGATCTTCTAGGCTGCTTTCTGATAGACAATTTTGTAAAGCCTTAAGCAGCCTTTTGTTTCATTATATGCATTTGATGAAGACTTCTCTTGCTTCTTTCCTAATTTGCTCTGCAGTTTTCCATTGCAGAACATGCATCTATGCTGTGTCTTTCCTTGTGATTATTCTTGTTGCAAAGTTGTACCCTCTTGAAATTGCTAGCTTTGCAATAACACTTCCATCACTATGCAGTGTTTGGTAATAAGTGAGTTGAGACATTGCCACTGTTTTAAATATAAGTTTTGCGTCTTTTGGAAGTGGATGTCATGTAGCTCTTGTTATTATGGATTGCACTATTGCTTTGTAATATTCTCACAATGAGGAGTCCATGCATCTTTGGGATGCACTTTGTCATTGTAGAAATCATATTTAATGTTTGAAATTGCATGACTTTTAAAACTTCAATTTATCAGTTCATATTTATCTGGGTGTATAATGTATTTGGTTCAGTTGTTCTGACAATTGAATGTTAAGAATAACTGTGCTGGTCTTCAACAGGGTCACTCTTAGTATGCGACTAGTTCTTTTTGGAGCTCTTCATATTATTCTTTGAAATTAGACTTTTTAATAATTATGCTTCAAATTTTAATTCTGTAATGTAAGTACAGCATATTGCTTTTTAATTTTTAGTTCTAACTCTTTAATTTCCCAAGGATGAAGCGTACTTCTGAATTGGAGATGTTTGATCAAGAGGGTTAGCATTATTTTAGATCCTAGTTTTTATATGACCTATCTTTTTGGTTAAATGTTTTAAATAACTCCCATTAATTGCAACTACTGGATTTGTTATACAGTGTAGAATTTTTGCTCATCCAAATTGACTAACTTAACTTCCTGTTATCAAAATATGTTGCCTCTATGTATTATACACCTAGTTTTCCTATATTCTCAGAATTTCTAGCATGTTATAAAGAATGATTTAAAGTTTCTGTTCCTAAGAAGTGCATATTCTATCTTGTGAGTGTGCTTAAGTTATCTATAATTTCAATGTGCAGACAAAATGATTTAATTAATATGGACTGATTTTTCTATTTATGTTCAATGCACCTGCTGAACCACGAGTTGGTCGGGACAGTGACAGCCATTCTTTTTAGCTCTCTCCATACTGTATCTGTGCATAGATTTATGCTTTGTTTGTTAGTTTTTATGATTGATTTCATCATTGCAGAATCATGAAACGATATTTGTCATTGTTCATTTCATATTATATTATTCAGCTGTGAATTATCCTGTTGATCTCAAGTGGTATTATAGCCAGATAAAAGGAACTGCGGATGAGGAAGTCAATGAAGGTAATCATCATCATTCATCATATTGTGAAATTATAATAATTCATCAGGGTTCCCACGGAATCTGGAATCCTAGAAAATGGTTTTATTCTAGGAAAGCCTAGAATTTAGGGATGATATTGGTTCAAATTTTTTTATTAAATTATTACCAAATAGCCTAAAAATTTCACCTCCATCAAATTTTAATTATTATTAATATCAGCTAATTTGCTAATAAAAAACTGGAAAATAAAATAGGAAAATGTGTGGGATCCCTGATTCATATTGTTTCTTCCTAAAAGTCATTATACTTTATTTATTATTTCACATTAATAGATTGTATGTAGACACGCCCTGAGTTATTTAGATGTGTTTCCTAAATACAAATACACGTGAAAGTATTTATAATATTTTACTTGTTAACTTTCTGAATTTAATTAAATCAATATATACATTATCTATGTTGTATGTACGTAGACACACTATATCACGTACTAAATTAATTCTGGTGTAACATTTGATCATAATATTTCATTGTAGCGGATATCATTTCCTGTGTCGAGTTTAATCAGACTGGGGACTTTTTAGCCACAGGAGATAAAGGTGGTCGAGTTGTTGTCTTTAAAAGAGACGGAAATGTAAGTTCATATTTTATTTTGGCAGTGGTGTTTGGGAATATCTCTCTCTCTCTCTCTCTCTGTGTGTGTGATACTTAGTTACATATGATATGTGTGTGTATGTACAACATATTTTAGAATGATCCAGAAACCGGTCAGCGGCGAGTTGATTACAGTGTATATAGTACATTTACCAGTCATGAGCCAGAATTTGACTACCTCAAATCTTTAGAGATTGAAGAAAAAATAAATAAGATAAAGTGGCTACCTCAAACAAATCAGGCTCGCTTCCTCTTATCTACAAATGGTGAGTAAATAATCAATAAGTATTCTTCATTATTTTCTGTATGAAAATATGAATACTGCATTCATTTTATTAGAATTGGATGTTAATAAATGAATGTGTGGCTACTACACTCTCACTAACAAGAAAGCTTTTTAATATAATTCAATAAAATTATAAACTGTTGAAATACCATGAAGAAGATCGCTCTTTCGTAATAAAAATCAAATCAATGTAAGATTTAATTTGACTTAAACGTTTTCAGAATTCTCGATATGTCCGTCTTTCATTAGAAAAAATTGTTTTTGTATTATTCCCATCAGAGACCTATTGATCCAATTATATCCTCGTATATTTCTATCTTTCCATTAAGATTATATTTTATTTTATTGTAGTGTCATTTTCTCTATTGTTTATCGTTCACTTTGTGATCTAATTTCAGTTAAGTTTTCTGCGCTTACAATACTCTTTTTCAAGCTATCAGGGATTTTTCTAAGATTGAATCCCGACCTCTTGATCCAATATCCTCTCATTTTCTATCTTCTTAATCATTAAGAAGATAGAAAATGCTTTTAACATAGATGCTCTTCGAAGAGAGCATCGAATATTTTAATAGTTAATGCAGTAGTAAGAACGCAAGATCTCTGGTAAGATTGTATTTTATTGAAATTAAAATCATGACAATCGTTTCGAGTTCAGCTGAATTCATTATCGAGTGGAACTTAAGAACAATAATTGTATACCCGTCGAATGAATGAGAAACACATTGATTACGTAATATGCCGAATAGATGAAGACATAGTGCAGAGGGACAGATCAATAATATAAAGTGCTAAGAGCGGATAAGATAATGAAGCAGGACAAAGACAACTAAATGAAAATAAAATATGCCAAACAGGAATAGAAACAAGGATGCTAAACAGACTGATTGATTCGTTCATGACATTGTTTTTTATCCAATCTCTTGTCAAATTGAATTTGATTATCTAACTTTTAAATATGTGCTTGGGTAACCTGTTTTTTTGCACATCATTAGTTGTGGATTGTTATTTTTCATTTAGATAAAACTGTTAAATTATGGCGCGTATCTGAGAAGTCTAAGCGTATTACCGGTCTTAATTTCTCGGGTGATGAGGGCGCCCAAATGAGTGAGGAAGAGAAGCACGCGCGAATCAATTCTTCCAGTCAGATTCGTGTGCCCCAATATGAAAATACGGAGATGGTAGTGGAGGCCAGTCCGCGCAGAGTATTCGCCAATGCACACGCTTATCACATCAATGCCATTTCCATTAATTCAGATCAGGAGACGTTCATATCAGCTGATGATTTGAGAATTAATCTCTGGCATCTGCAAGTTACTGATCAGTCTTTCAGTATCCTTTTTCACTCATTCATTCATTAGCAGACAATTTATATTGTAGGCGGATATAGAAATTCATTTGCCGAATCGGAGCTCTATTGAGTTTTATTACTATCTGGCTTTGTTTATTTATTTATTCGTGATATCAGTCAATTAATTTAAATATTACTGTCCAAGCTACTCGTGACCATGATAGAGTAATAATACAGAGATTATTCACTCTGCAAAATACAGAAACGCATATCAATGGCTTTGTGCCAACAGCGAGCAAAATTTACTATCTCAGCCATTAGAAAACCACCAATTACAAATTGACGTCACTCCTGAACTCCCTCTTTGATTTTAACAATTCTTAAGTATTTAGAAAATTTTCTTTCTGTATTTTCCTTCAGTGAAAGAATTATTAAAATCAGAGGGGACGTTTAGGAGTGACGTCAATTTGTAATTGTTGGTTATATAGTATAATGGTTGATATAGGAAATTGTGCTCTTTATCATTGGCATAGAGTCATCGATATACGTTTCTGTATTTTGAAGAGTGAATACTCTATGCTTGTGACCATAGAGTAATAACAGTAACACAGGGGTTTCACTCTCAAACAATTGAAATGCATATCGATGGTTGTAGATTACACGCGGCTGACAAATTCCTATCTCCGCCATTATAACACAACCCAATTTCAATTTATCGCCTTACATAAAAGCCTTCTCTGATTTTTTAATAATTCTCTCATTGAAAGAACGTATACATTAAGCGCTTTCCAAAGATATAAGAATTATTAAAATCAGAGATGGCGTTTAGGAGAGGCGATAAATTGAAATTGATAGTTTTATAATGGCTGAGATAGGAATTTGTCAGCCGCGTGTCATCTACAACTCATTTGAAGAGTGAATACTCTCTTTTATTACTCTATGCTCGTGACGTTTTTAGATGTACATGTTATATTGTTATTTTTTAGCTTCTTTAAAACATTTACAAGACAAGTTTGCTTTGTGTTATTATTTAAGTTGATCAAGAGGTAATTTAGTGTGAACGTTAGCGTATGACCTTTCGCATGTTAATTACAGGAGTATAAATTAATTAGTGTTGTTATTGCAGCCTTTACTGTGTGTTATTATCAGATATTGTCGATATTAAGCCAGCCAATATGGAAGATTTAGCTGAAGTTGTCACGGCTGCTGAGTTCCATCCCACCTGTTGCTCCTCCTTCATTTACAGTAGCAGTAAAGGAACAATTCGATTGTGTGATATGAGAGAGCGGGCACTGTGCGATGATCATGCAATCTGTGAGTTCTCTACTTATGAAAATTGTTTAATTAATTATACATAGCTTAGTAATTAATCAGATGATTTTGTCTGACCTTGATGAGTTCTGTAAATGCACACCTGATTATAATTAATTGCTTACAAATTGCTATCTATTATTGTGTACTGATAGAGATAGACTCCTAGTGTGCTGTTGTTATATTTTAGTGTTTGAAGAGCAAGACGATCCTACCAGTCGCAGCTTCTTTTCTGAGATTATCAGCAGCATATCAGACGTGTGTTTCAGTCATTCTGGACGATATATTCTTAGCAGGGATTATCTTACTGTCAAAGGTAAATAATATTCACCTTGCTTCTTTATAATCAACTGACTGACACTCAATTAATTAATTAGTCGAATCGGTCCATAGAAATTTCATACAGCTTTCCGCAAATTGGGTTTCCGAGGTCACTAGTGGCCTTTTAACTGAAAATACAATGTAATTTTCTATTTAAATACAAACGTGGCTCGCACTTTAGCAATAGAAATCTATGATTCATATGTAAGTAATGCAGTTGGCTTCACTTACTGCTGTGAACTAACTTTCTCCGCGCGATGGCATACTAGTAGTGAATTAATCAAGTTTTATATGAAATTAACAGAAAAAATTCTTGAAAGGTCTCCCCTAAAATACCCACTTGTTCGAGGTGCATCATTTCTCTCACTTACTTTGTTAAAGAATAAACACTCTTGCCCAAACAAGGATGTATGAACTGCTTGGTAGAGAAGAAGCAAATAACGACAATACCAGCTGACAATGCTAAATAAATCTTTTTGGATTAAAGGAGTATTCTATAAATGATGATAGATTGGATTCATTCTACTCAGTAATCATTGGCCAATCCGCTGAATATAAGTATTGTTGTTAAAATAATATTAATATTATTCCATGGTTAATATCCAATATTAATCTTATAAAGCGGTTTTTCCGTTGGTTAATGAAAGCATACTGGTAGAAAATTTGAAAGAAGCGTAATGAGCGATTTTAAAAATTATTTTATCAAATTGAATGTGATGTAAAATTTATATTCAAGAATATAACAGAAGCATTTCTCGCTCAGTAAAATAGATTGCAATATTACAAGCTGTGAATGTCCAATTAATACTGTGATACCATACTATACTCATTTCTCAGAGTATGGTTTATGACAGCGTAAAGTCGTCGGGTGGTCGTAATTTCGACATCAAGTGATGTCGAAATTACGTCCGTTTTACTGAAATCTGCTCGACTTGCTCGACTCAAATATCGCACTGCTTTAGAAAGTAATCGTTCTGGGGATGCAGCTAAAGCCTTAGAACAACAATGAAAGCATAGGGCCAAGATGCTTTTCCAAGCCAAATGACTGAGTTAATAAAGACATTCAACTGAAAATTAAACATATACACGCATTATATACAGTGGAGGTGGAGGCCAGCACTGTTATTAATAGGAGTCATGGTTTTTTACATTGTTTACCTGTAAGTGTTTGAAAATTATAAACCGGGAATTCGATTATGATAATAGCGCGGACACCCAGTATTTGCTAATTTTCTGCAAGTCATCTAAGATCTCTTCTCGTTTTTGTAGTAAATATCATATCATACAGAATGCGTTGATTCGCTACTTTGTATCTCTGGCGCACTGATTATCATATAGATATTGAGGGAATTCATCTCTGGCGCACTGATTATCATATAGATATTGAGGGAATTCATCTCTGTCGCACTGATTATCATATAGATATTGAGGGAATTCATCTCTGTCGCACTGATTATCATATAGATATTGAGGGAATTCTTAGCAGAGTCACCACGCACGCACCAGTGTCTCTTCAGTCTGCAGATGAATGACAAAATTAAACGATACATTTTGATTCTAACTGCACTCTGATTGGCTGCCGTATTTTAATTCAGCTAAATCGATGTAGATATTTGTTTCCCTAGTGGATATTACCTATCATAGATATTCAATGGCATTCTAGAGAAATTATCTCGGTATTAGCCTCGAGCTCTAAATCTGCAGGTAATTAGCTGAAAATTAATGGTTGACTAATCACGAATAAATTGTTCGTTTGGGTTCGCTTGCCTGCAGACGCCATGTTTCTTCTAATTGTCCCCTCAATATGAATTTGATCACCACCCTATAGTTACCTAACATCACATCTCTATGTTCTGAATTGAGACGAACAAGTTCTCAGTTGTCTCCCATAGTTTAGGGAAATCTTCTAATTTTTCTTGTGTAACTCGTGTGTAATTCGAATCTATGAGTAGTTTCCAGTTGCAAATCAATTATTGAAACGAGATGTGGTTGTAATATGATTATTGTTGTGAAAGCGATATTTACTATAGTGAAGAGTGTTGTTATTTTAGTGTGGGATGTGAATATGTCGCGACAGCCAGTGGAGACCTATCCTGTACACGAATATTTCCGCACCAAGTTGTGTGCCTTGTATGAAAACGATTGTATATTCGACAAGTTCGAATGCTGCTGGTCACCGGATGATAGGTCAGTCACTCACCTCTATCTACTCATTTTATAATTGCTTATGTTCATTGATTTGTTGGAATGATAGTCTGTATGTCAATCCAACATATGTACAGATTTACAATAACTGTCCTCCTCTGTAACACTGGCTATTATTGTGTAATGGAATCAATAGCGAATACTTGTTGCTATAATTGATGAAGTAAGAGTAAGACGTGTATATTTTGGTATGTCATTCCAGTCTCGTTACATACATAAATAATGTATGTGTATTCTGTTTACCTATCTGCTCTTATGTTTTACTCTATAGGTGAGTGAGGAGAACAATCATTCAAGAGATATCGAATGTTGATAAAGCTTTAATACAGTTAAACCAATTGTATATAATGTATGAAGCCTCAGTTAGTATAGATAATACACTTCCTTTCTCTCTTTCTCTCTCTCTCTCTCTCTCTCTCTCTCTCTCTCTCTCTCTCTCTGTGTGTGTATTCACATGTTATAAGCTGTACTTAATTAATTGATTGCATAGGGTTAGAGTATCTAGATAGATAGAATAGCTCTTGAGATATAAGTATTTGTGTGTCATTACAACGATTTCTCACACAGATTGATTCTATTAATCAATCAATGACTACACACTCATTGCATTGCGTGTTTCTATTTACTATGCTTTCTGAGTTGCACTATATGATAATAATGGAGAGCGCTATGATCTCTCTCTCTCTATAGTTTCTATAAATTTTGATTCGTTTGCAGATCTCGATACACTCTGTCGCATTTATGCGGTAATAATTCTTTTCACATGATTCGTAATCCTAAAATATAGTATAATCTCGGTTAAGATGGGCAGATTTATGCGGTCCCTTGATCATGTGTTTTGCTAACGGTTAGTGACGGGATTAAAATAATGTAAATATCTTCAAAATACAGAAACGCATATCAATGGCTTTGTGCAAAATTTACTATCTCAGCCATTAGAAAACCACCAATTGCAAATTGACGTCACTCAAATAACTCCCTCTTTGATTTTAACAATTTTTAAGTATTTAGAAAATTTTCTTTCAGTGAAAGAATTATTAAAATCAGGAATGATGTTTAGGCGTGACATCAATTTGTATATGGTGGTGTTAATAATGGGGAGATAGGAAATTGTCCTCGCTGATGGCACAAAGCCGTCGATTTAGATTATTTATATTTGTGGATATTTATATTTCAGATATATCATGACTGGGTCCTACAATAATTTCTTCCGAATGTTTGATCGCGAGTCCGGTAAAGACGTGACCCTGGAAGCGTCACGCGAGGGTCACCGCATGGACAGTAATCTGCCATTGGCGCCGAAACGCGTGTCTCAGGCTGGCAGTAAGCGGCGTAAAGAAGAGATCAGTGTTGAGTGCTTGGACTTCAGTAAAAAATTATTACACGTGAACTGGCATCCGCAGGAGAACATCACCGCCATCGCAGCCACCAACAATCTTTACATTCTCGAAGGTAGAAGGGATGACAACTGATTGTCAACAGACAGACTGGTTTAGCTGCACAATGAATGAGTGAATGAATTAATTGTCGTTATTGTTAGTTACTGTTGAATTGT
>JAYJLU010029997.1:0-17054 GCA_036873645.1 Minona dolichovesicula | reverse complement strand
GAGTATCACTCACACTGGTTCGCAGTCACTGATATATATTGTGCCGTGCTGCGCTGTGTTGGTTTATAAAATAAAGACTGATACGCTGAAGTTACATGTACATCAACAAAAAGATTCCTATTTAATTCTATGTGTACATCTATCTGTTCACTTTGGAAATGTGTCTTATAAGAATGAATAGGAATGAATAGGAATGAAATAATTTATATACATAATTATATTAGACTTTGCAAACGTTTATGTTGGCGATGAATTACTTGTCAAAGAATTATCTCTAATATTGTTCTTTCTTACAGAATTTTCAGGGCATTGCACTACCCAACCACATGAAGCCATCACCAAGTGTTATAGAGAAAGTTCTGCGTACTAAATTCGTGAGTTTAACTTGTTTTGTGATACAAGCGGATGTATGCATGATCCGGGATTCAGACTCATTTACGGAATCCGGAAAAGCATGGATGAGAATTTTGAAATTGAATTTAAGGAAAACGACTTATTCAAATGACTCAAAACTTTCACAAATATCCACGGTAGCTATCTCTTTATCATTTCAACAAAGGGCATTCATTTAATTAATGGCCGGAAAATTATTCGAAAAATAAACTAAAATTAGGTACGTGTTCGTTCATAGACTGATCACGCTTGTAAAATTCTCTTCACGGACAGAAAATTACGATGGATGCACAATTCTCTTTTACGGATGTCCGAAAATGCAAGGATCGAACCTTTAAATATACCTACATATGTAAAAGAAACTACTAATTCAAATGAATTAATATCTCAACATTCTGTATTTAAGATTATTTGGTCGCAAATATTCATTAGTGGTTGTAATCAATTCTGCTTTGATCGGGTATCCAGATTTTTCTCTATAGTGGCATTCAGATACATAATATATTCATTTAAAAATGAGGAGGAATATGTCAACGAACTTTTATTCTATTATACTTATATCCTTGCCCTAATCCAGACTATTACCTTATTTACTAAGACTTTTTTAGACTTTATTATTAGACGTATTAGACTTATGCAAACTTATTTTACATCTAACATTTTACACTTTGCAAAAATTAAAAGCTATGGTCTTCTTGACAAATTTTAGATTATACTATAGTAGCATTTGTTGATAGGATATATCCGTCATAGTAGAGAAAGGATTAAGAATGCGGCACAACATACATAGAATTTTTAATTTGTATAAATATTTTTTATATTCGTATAAGCCATACCTCAGAATTGAATGATCTTTTTATTAAAAACTTTATTTAATGAAGTTATTATCAATTGATTATTTATACATTTCATAATAATTTTAGCTAGTAGGAGTGATTGGAAAATGGGGTCATTTGAATTAGTAGTTCCCCTTTTATGTTTATTTAAAGTCGCATCCGTTTATTTCCGGATAACCGTAAAATGAATTGTAGCTGATTGTTGATTGTAGCTGACGTCCGTACTATCCGGATTCTGTAAATGAGCAGGACCCTATATTCCTGATGTGGTGAGCTTTGTATCATCAGTTGGTATTATTTGAATGTTTGAATTCCTAAATCCTCTATAATATATAACATTATGTTTTCTAATTATGTATTACAATATGTTAGACTAATCGCCACAACACAACTGGTGTGACTATAATAATATATATTCTTCTTTTTCTATCAATAAAACATCAATCTACAAATACTGAATATCATAGTAGATATTCATCCTGCCCATTGATATGAATTTGTTATTTACTTCTCTTTTTTAGTTCAGCCTAAGCTATATCAGATTATCGACAGACTATGACAAGAGTGATAGAAATACAATTCTTCATTTTGCTGGCGAAGCCATTGCTGCATTAACACAAGGGTCGTTCAACAATCCTTACGATACAAGTAATGAAATAATATTATTTTGATTCTTAATCCTTGTCAAACGTTACTTTCGTTAATTGAACAAAATCTAAATATTTATATCAGTATTTAGTGACTTTGATAGAATTGAATGTTATATGGATCTCCAGATAATTCAATGGATCGTAAATTGAAAACCAAATATATCCTCAATTAATAAATCAACTACTTCTATTGACTACTTTTTATAAATAATTATAGACCACATATAGACCACATATAATTGATAATTAAATAAACCTATAACTAAGTGAGTAAATTGATTAAAAGCATTAAAAGCATTAAAACAAATGAATTTTATTGTAAATTAACTTCTTCGTACAATACAGACTCTATGTAGCATACATATATGGCACAATAAAAATTAAAAAGAATGTAATTGTTTAAAGTGATTCTTGGATAACAAAACTTTTTAAGAACCTATATACATAGTTCCTCCAATATGGTAGAGCTGTTTTTAGGATATGTTAAAATGCGGAAGAAAAGATTTAAGGAGTGGTTAACTTTCTATGTAAATAATTTACGAACAAGAGAACAGGTTATTCATTGAAAAGTGAATCTAAGTTCCATGTTAGAAAGCCTTTTGTTTTTATTGATGATGTTATCATATGAGCATTGTGTTTAAAACCTTTATCGGTACTCGTTTTATATTTTGTAACAATTATAAAAATTTTAGCTGGGAGTACATTAAATTTGCATTATACATAAAAATATTTTAAAAAAATGTTTGGTTATCTTTGACAGCTTTCGCTTATTGTGAAAGCCCCTAAAAATGTTTAAGATGATGGTAATAAAAGTTTTAATTGACACTGAGATATAAGACTACATGTACATTACATTATATTTGTACATATATAAGATTACAAATTCTAAAAAATTTAATATTATACAATTATAAAATAAAATGAAGATACAAAAGAATGAAAGTATTATAGTTGAAAAAAAATGATATGTACTTTTCAAAAATTGGTAGCAACTAAGTAATTATCTATGAGGCTAGCTGATAAGTCAATTTTAAATTTTTCCCTATTCTTTGTAATTTTAGTAGGATGCTTAAATCGTTCCAGACAGCGATTACAGCTTGCTCAATTACTTTATTTTGATGCATTTGCATTTTGATGATGCATATATTGTATGCAATTGCGGTTATTTGTATATTTTGGTTATTTCGTAGTGTTCTACATATTGTGAATTGTGAAGTCATATTTCGGTATGTCCAGTTTAGCGTATCGAGGCTATGTACAAATCTGTGGCCTAGCAGGGCAAGTCTTATTTTAGCATGGTCATTATTTTTAGTATTTTAATTTCTTTGTGTAATGCATTAGTTCTACTATATAGTTTCTTTTTTTGCCTAGGATTTTTAATAATCTGTTTTGGGTTTTTTGTAGTTGTTTTATCCATTAGTGTTCTTTCTACTATGTAGTTCGATTCCATAGTTTATGATTGAGAAAGTTAGGGATTTTTATATCAAGTATAGCTTGTTTATTGGAAGCAAACTTTTTAAGAAGAATAAATTGGAATTTGATAGTTCAATCATAAAATTATTTTAGTTTAATTTATCTGTTTTGTCCTCTTTCTTTTGAAAAATGTTATTTCTTCGTCAAAATATCTAATCAAATAACTTTGAGGAAATAAAAAAATTAATTAAATTGTTACAAAATGTAACATTATTCAAATCATTCGCTAGAGCAAATTTTGAATATCTGATATAGCCACAATGCTCGAACCCACAACCAACGTCTTTCCACCTATTGATCAACCTCATCTCACACAATACGTTCAAAGCATCACTCGATCTATAAGCGGATCCTGCTTATAAAAATACCATAGATTATCCCGTAAATTACTTCACTTCTGACCATCTATACCCATCCGCTGCGAATCTAAATAAATGCTGACAACCCGGCCTATGATCGAAAACCCGAAGTAAAATTTGGCGCTCTCTGACTGATGACGACATCCTACGATGATGATTGCCACAGAAGACTGGACTAACATATACCATAAGATATTGACATGGTCAAGATTATGGAGCAAAATCTGAAATACCCGTCATTACTCCAAGCTTCATAAAAAAGACCCCCATACTATACATACAGAATGACACATACATTCAAACATTAACAACTAATAAATGAAACGGAATTCAGCAGCTCACCGATTCAACTACGCTGGCAGACCGCCCCCCCCCCCCCCACAATTTGTACAACAGGATAGAAAGAGATGCGGTATTGCGATCATCCAGAAAAAGAATATCCCTATTCTATCTACTATATATTGACGTTTCTTACATCGAACTTCGAAACTACATGTGTACATAGCTATAACCGTCACTCACAATAACAGACATTACACCATCTCTACAATTTACAATTCTCCCACACACCTACTAATACTGAAATCCTTAACAACGGTATCTTGAAGAATGTGTTTCTATGTAGCCTACCTATAGTATTCAGAGATATGTCTCAGAGACAAATCTCTGGTAGTATTATAGCTAACAATCCAGTAGTTGAAAAGTGCTGTATTATATAGAGATTATGCTATCTTATATAATAAATAAATAATACATAGTACATACATATGTACATACCATAATAAGGGCCGTAATAAGTGCACACTTCAATTCAATTCAAATATAACATAGTCAAATTGGCGTTACATGGATTCCTAGCATCAATAATACAATTCCTTAACTGGGTATTTTAAGAACGAACTTAAATGGAAGAACGATCATATTTGACTATACTATTAAAAAGCAAATTGGACGGTAGGACTTTCTTGTATATCTTTAGAATTATCAAATATTTCACCAACAGACAGACACTATAATAACCACTCTAGAATTTTAGAATATTACAAACCTCTTTTCATCTAGGCATTAATGATAATCTTAAAAACAAATTTATTCATAGAGCTCATTGAATTATTAGTAATTATGAATGTATGTAATATAAATTGTTTAGATGATATAGGTATTAATAGGTAGATGTGCTACTCAATCCATTACAGTTCCCACAGCTAGCATTCTCCAGCTATGGGGAACGAGATAGAAACATTGATACACCTATATAAATTGTACCTTCAGAATTGGACGTCTGTCAATGTTGAGGTGGTTGGTTTAGACCCCAAAGCCCTCTGTGTTAGAGAGATACAAGGAACGAGATACTGAATAAAATTAGTATAGATATAGAAGAGTTATAGCCTCCTGTATTTGAAATAAATAGTGGCAGATAGATCCTCTAAATAAGTATGGAAATGGAAAATGGAATGCTTATTTCATCATGGTTTATTGGATCTCCAGTTCCAGAAAAACCTCTTGTTAACCTTTCGGATTTTTGTAACAAACTTTGTATTTCTCTTTTTAAAACTGTTAATTAAGAATTGTAACCATCCGCTTTGAACTCTCTTTTTTTAGAAAGATCGCACCATGTAGTCACTATAGAAGCAATACGTGTGCCCTTCTTTTACCTGCAGGTTCTACTTGCAGGTCTCGTAACCATTTTGTTAAATTCTGTCTTTAAATCTGTCTTTTTGTACATAGCTATGCATACTTGTTGTACATTGAATAAACGCATCATTTATTTATTATTTATTATTAGTGAAGAGCAAAGATGATATTCTCTATCCTGAACAAGATCTTTTTTTCTTTTGTTTGCTATCTGGACGGTATAAACTTGCGAAATATTTCTGCAGAATTGATAGTAATCCAATTGCAACGGCATTAGTTGGAGTTCAAGTATCCAAATCTCTGATTAAAATGTGTGATAGAACCAAGGACAAACAGAGAAGTCATGAATTGACTGATTTAGAATTGTGAGTAACACTTTCTTTTAATAAGTAGTAGATAATTATCAATAATCTGTGACAAGTTAAATTGTCACATTGTTAAAATTTAAGTAATTATCCAAAGCTATGTAAACAACGATTCCAATACTATTAAGAATTACACGTGCATTATTAAAATCAACTGATTCTTTAGCTACAGAATTTTTGAAGTGTTGAAGTTTTTTGAAATATTTAGCGTCTCTGCATTCAATATCTAAGCTTATGACAATAGTCTCTTACTCGGTAACAGCCTAGCGCTTTGGCTATTTATGTGTGCTAAAATGGTAGGGGGGCCTCTAGAGGCCACAAATTATGGAAATGAATTGAAAATTTGTCTGCAAGGTGTCATGTGCCATACTAAGACATGGACTAAATTTCATTAAAATCGGTCAACTGATTTGGATAGACAAAAATCGCATTTTTTCGTCATTTTTCTTTTTCTTCAGCCTCATGTAAGCACATATAATGCCCTCTGAATGAATATCAATTTTCATGAAATTTTGCACCTATAACTTGGATAATTTGCGTGTCGGAGTAAAAATCCGTTGTCCATTTTTTCCGGTTGCTAGAGGGATGCCACAATTGCCTAGCAACCACTAAAAATGTTTGTTCAGCACCGATAATGCCCTTTATAGACTTCGATTTTCGATTTTCATGAAATTTTAATATGAGATACGGGGTATTTAAGAGGGGGGGGGGGGGAGGCGTAAAATTCGTCGAACATTTTAACAATACCGTAACAAAAAATGTGTCAACTCGTCTTTTTAATAAACAAGAGTCTAATTCAACAGGTTGTTCTACATGAGTATTTAAAATCAATAATCATTTTTGTCCGGTTGCCATGCAGGTCACTATTGCTATATTGCTATTGCTATTACTGTATAATAATTAATTCAAAATGTAACGAAAGATCAGTTTTTAGGTTTCTCCACACACCCAGCTCATGGTGTGAACACGCACGCGCACACACGCTACCTAAGCAAAGATCTTTATTATTAAATTGAAGAATGCCAATGTTAGTTAATTTTATGTGAGAATTTGAAACGATCAGTTTTGTTGCCCAGATACCGCTTGTTAGCAACAGCTTAGCGACGGACAATATATAGCCAATATATTTTATGGAAAATATCTTAAATAGTCAGCTGTACATGGCAACCAGGCATGAAAACTGATGCGATATTTAGAACCCTTTAAAACAACATTAGAGCCTTCAAGTATAAATATACACTTCAAGTATAAGTATAAATGACTAATATTAAGTATACATATTATATGTCTATGATTATAGAAAACTTAACTTTAGATCGTAATTTTACCTCTGTTGTTAGGCAATATAAAACCGCATAGCAACCGGCAACTCAATAAATATGCAGATTATTGATTAATAAAACAGATTAGCTAGGTACATTAAAATACTGTGTCCTTGAACGCGATAATGTTTTTATAGATCACCTACTTCATAATTTTAAAAGTATCAAGACATTTTCTTTTGGATATATCATAAAATCTGTCATGAAAAAATTGAAAAATTCCAACTCTGCTGGAAAGAGTTATTTATAGATTACAGCGATGTTGGAAACAGTTATATTTACTAAGAAAAAGAATTAGCAAAAACTGTGAACCTGAACGATATCTATCTATCGCCTAGTGACCGGTCGTATCAGCGCTGCTCCTTCATTTTTCTATCAATTCGTTTCTAATATAAGTGTTTATGAACTTAATTTCACCATAAAATTATTAATATCAATTTGCCTATCCAAGACCTACAAGATGATGGTTTCTTTTCTTACGGGAAATCAGCGGTTTTTATAACACCATGGATTTACGTATATTCATATTCTTCTCTTGATGCATACCTATTCGTAAGAGATAACTGTCCCTATCCAATAAGAAATCAATATAACCGAACATACAGACACGGCGCAAGTGCTGGTTTCTTAAAATCAACCGCTGGCATCCACGTACCTAACAAAACTGACAAACTATTCACTGTTATGTACTGTGCACCGAGAGGATTCTTATTCATCACAGACAATCAACAAGCATAACCCGACTGAAGGTCGTCCGTGTCTACCTCACCTCTACCTATCTCTCAATCAATTGCTATTATAGTTCCCTCTCCGCCTGATGGACACTGCCTTCTACACAGCGTTGTCAACCTCGTGCATAATACGTATTAACGGACCAAATTCAGGCCGAGTTTTACGCTCATCTGTCAGATTACAACCTTTTCACATCTGAGTCTAATCTACCTAGCCAATTCGAAGACTATATAAATAACAAGAATTACAACTTTTCCCTTGGGGACATTTTGGCCACTCATCATCGCAAGTGCGCTTTACATCGTCCTATCCATATTTATAATGATTTATTCCAACCGACATTCTCTCCAGTCAAGGTGTACAATCATCAATGTACCTATCATCCTATCGCTCCGCAATGAACCACTACAATGCCATCTGTACGAACCACTGTACTACAGCGAATCGCCCTCTATCAAAACCAATCACCTATAAACCACTGCAACTTTAAAGGAACGAAATAAAATCAATAATAAAAAACACTACCTATCAATATGCCTTCCTTCTTCTATTTAGTCTATCAAAAGCTAGTGCCATTGATTGTTTCGCCCAATATCTTAGTCAAAACAATTCCGACATTTGCCTAATCACAGAAACTTGGATTACTCAACATCATCCAGATACATACGTCGATATTGATGGATATATTCAATATTCGCAAAGACAGGGATCAGAAACGTGGAGGAGGCGTCTGCATTTTTGTTCGCCATAACTTTAAAATTAAGAGGCTTTTTGAAGAATCTTCTGCTTTCGATCTTATTTGGCTTAAATTCTTTTTCCGGTGAAGATGTTTGTATTGCTATAACCTCTATCACCCTCCAGCCAATTTTTCTTACTCCATTGAAGATATTTGTGTACTTTATCTAAACAAGTAGAATTTATCAGGAAAAGCAATATCAACAATGTTCATATCTTTCTCTGTGGTTACTTCAACAAACTTAGCAGTCTAGAAATATCCATCCGCACTGGATTGAAACATATTGTTCAGGATAAGCTACCAGGAATAACAGAGTTCTTCACAAATTCTAATGGTATTCTCAAAAACAGACTTACATTATCTAAACATAAATGTATTGTGCTCACTCCGAAGAATGTAGTTAAAGTTCCACAGCGAGATACATCAGTAAGTTCAGAGACCTTACGCGGCCAAACAAACTTGCCTGTATAGAAGTATATATAGTCTATATTAACAAAATTGACTGGAGTCCCTTTTATGAAGACGAAGATCCCAATTAGCTCATGGAACGGCTGACTGCTAACCTTCTAAATCTTCTTATTCATCATTGTCCCATAAAAAGCTGCTATCTTTGAGAGGGACGACCCCTGGTGAATGGACCGAAACATAAAATATTGACTCCAAAGAAGAAAATTAGCAACCAAAAAGGCAAAAACATTCTACTCACTAGAATCAACGAAAGGCTAAGAAAATCTATCCATCATTCCAAACACAACAAAGTTAGAACCATGAACACAACTAAGATGGGCTCTCGTCAATGGTGTCAAATTAAAGCTTGAAAATAACATCAAGATGGAAGACAATATGACTAGTGAAGATCTGAATAAATTTTTAAACTCCATTTTAATTGATCAGTGCTATCGCGAACCACTCAAAATGTTAGATGCAAACAATATTCATATCTCGACAGAAGAAGTCTTCAGCACTATACAAAAACTCCAAAACTTCTCCTGGGCCTAGCGGCATTCCTTTCTGGATTTTCAAAGAATGTGCTGATAACTTATCATCATATCCTCGCGTACCTTTCAGATCAGCCTTCAAAGTGGTACATTTCCAAAAATGTTGAAACACGAACTAATTACGCCTGCACCTAAAGTTAAGTCTCCCACTTCTCCGAGTGATTTCAGCTGCTGTTACTGACATTGCAGTTCACTTGTTTGAAATAATAATCCTTCGTCTCTACATTGACAATGCCATTTATCAATTTAAAAATGAACAACATGGTTTCTGCAGAGAAAGATCTACTATCACTGCGCTCATTTCATTTCACCACAAACTCATTGAAATACTCAAAAAAGAAGATTATGTTAGAATCCTGGTTACAAACCTGTCGAAAGCTTTTAACCTATAAAGCATTCTAAATGTATTGAAGCTCTCATAAACAATGGAACGCACCCAGCTCTTGTCAATATTATTACTGACTTTCTCAAAAATAGACAGCACGCTACCTTACTAAACGGTCATCTTTCTGAGTGGTCATTTGTCATTGTATAGGTCAATGGACCATTCAAGGGCATATTCTTTACATTGCTTTTGATCTCATCAGCCTTAAATGCAATACTGTTCTTTATGCTGATGATCTGTGATGATATTGAAGCCCAGTGAAGAATCATTGCACCATCTGCAAGATATGAGACAGCAGGTGAATGGAGTTGGATTAAAAATGAATCTTGAAAAGAATAAAGAAATGATCATCACCAAAAAGAAAATTACAGTCCATGAAACTGCTGGCATTAAAATAGAAGAAACTTTGAAATACCCTGGAGCTAAAATTTCGAGCAGGATTGGCCACCACGTGACTGACACACTTCGGTGTCCATCAACAAAACGAATTTCCATCTTCTCAGACTCAAATTCCTTGGCATGGACATCGACTCTTTGGTTTTACTCTACAATAGTCTGCGATTATGTCCAAAATAACCTACGCTTTGCCTTTTGTCTGGTCTCTACTGAACAGCAAGGAAAAGCACAATCTTCAAAGAACCATTAATAATGCCGACAAAAGAGGGCTTCTGAAGGATAATGTTAATCTGGAGGACCTTGTCAGAAACAGAATTGTGAGTCTTTTTCAAAGGGTTTCTAAGAGCCCGAACCATATTCCAGGAATACACATTACGGGACACAGAAGAGGTCACCCTATTATCTCCTTTGCTGCCACTAACGTGAACAACAGACCTTCTTTTATCATGCAACTCTAATTATCAATAATCTCCTTCATGACTAATCTTGTACTGTGCTATTTGTTTTGTTTTACTATGTTTTATTCTCCTTTGTATTGCTTGTATCTGTCCTTGGTTTTAGCTAATAAAGTTCAATTATTATTATCATTATTATTATATGAAAATGTATGCAGCCATATGCTGGATATTGAGAAAAAAGTGAATCTTTGGCGGGTTGATAGGCAATTGATCCTTCTTAGCAACAGGTCACAAAATGGTCGACGGATCTTTACGCCCCACCCTTGAATACCCCTTATGTTAAAATTTCATGAATTTTCATAAACCTTCATGCTAGGTAATATTGATCCGCGGACAGTAAAATGGTCAACGGTCAATAATGGTATTCAAGGATCAGCTGTAGGTCCAATAACCTTTTAGGATAACTGCATCTGACCTGACGACACCTACATAATTCTCCAGGAAAACAACCATGTGGAAAGAGAAGAGGAAATATCAAATATTAAACAGTGGGCTATCAATAATAATCTTCAAATGAACGAGAAGAAAACGATGGAAATGATTGTGTCAAGGCCTAAAAGCTGCTGAAACGATTATTCCTATCCTCCCCAACACCAAAGTCTCTGCGATGAAGATACTCGGTGTAACAATATATTCTACTCTATATTTTACTAGATAACCACATCACCAACATTATCCAATCATCATTCAAGATGATAAACATGTAAAAAATTAGTCGAGTACATGGAATGGACAAGAACCCCCTCCACCATGCCTTTCAGTCAATTATTTTGTCAAAAATAACTTAATCCCTCACAAGCGTGGTGTGGGTTCACAAAAGCAAGAAATTGACCGTCTCAATAATTTCTTAAAGAGATCAATAAAATGAGGATATTGTAACTCTGAAGCACCATCAATAACTCAATCTTCGACAAATATGACAAAAGACTATTTAAAACTATTAAAACAAATTACACCGACTTCATCCGCTCCTAAAAAAGAAAAGAACAAAATACTCTCTCCGCAATCCCTCCTATATAACAAGAGCAGCGCTACAATATGATTTTAAAAACTTTTAGTCATCTCTATACCGACTTGACAGACTTCATATGAAAGGTAGAGGTGTAGCAGTCGTAATCAAACAAAATGTCAAATCCAGTCTACATAATTCCAACAAATAATAGCACACTCGAAATTCTCTGGGTGCAATTATCTTTCAAAGGTAGGAACATCATTATAAAATCTTTATACCACCTATCTAAACCAGACCATGAAGGGAAAACAATTTTCCAATACCTGGAAATGACATCTGAGCAATTCTGGGAAAACTACACCGCGCATAAAATCATTTTAGCCGACACTGACTCTGAATCATTTTAACTCTCTCAACAATGACTCATTCTCAGTACATACCAACTTTCGCAGAGTTTTATCTGCAGATAGTCGACAAAATAACCAGAGGAGGAAATTTCCTCGATAGGGTCTTTGTCAGTGAAGCCAATCAAAACCCAATTCGCGTAGTAAAACCAACTTTAAACTTTTGTAACACCCCATGTCAAAAGAATACGAAGACAAAGAAATAAATTCATGAAAAAAGGTAGACTCGAAGAAGGAGACAAAATAACCCATTAATAAGGACACTTATTACAAAGAGTAATACAAACAAAGAAAATTAAGCAGCAGTAACTGCGCTAAAGAGATATGATCCGAGGTTAGAAAGGTCACTGGCAAAGAAAAAAACTCACTCACAATCCGAATTCACTCAAAGCAGATGATCTCTTAACTACCACTACACGAAAATCTCTACCTATGTGAACCACGAGTTTCCACCATCTAAAATTGGCCCCTTGATCGCTGGTGCTACTTACTTTGAAATTGAAGAAACATATAAGGCACTCGTCCGCATCAAGAAAACATCAACGGAACCAGACGATATTCCATGTTGGTTCCTAAAGACCTACGCAGATCACCTCTGTGGACCGATCACTGATTTATTTAATAAATCGCTAGACACATCAACTGTCCCAAAACAATGAAAAAATGCTATAATCACGCCTATACCAAAAGTCCCATCACCAACTTAACCATCAGACTATAGACCAATGTCAATCACGCCTATTTTCTCCAGAATGTGTGAAAAAATGATAGTAGCAAAATTCCTCTATCCAACACCACTTATGATGATAAATATGCTTTCCGGTCTAACAGGAGCACAACAGCGGTCATTATTGCAATAATGCAAGCAGTAACTAAGAACTATAACCATAACTACTCTCAAGTCATAGTCCTAGACTTCTCAAAGGCCTTCGATACGTTAGGCACACTAGCCTTTTTACTAAGCTCAGCCATAAATCTACCTGACGAAATCTATAACTGGATACTAGATTTGTTTACAAACCATTCGCAAACAACCAAATATAAGAAGGTTCTCTCTCAGGTCACAAAATAACAGGTGATATAGGACTCAGTCCTCGATTCAGCAGCTTTCTCGGTCGTTGCCTCGGATCTTAAAGTTTCTATACCGGGCAATCAAATAATAAAATACGCTTTGGACACGTATGTCATAATTCCACTTGCAAACATGACTCTCACGCAGATGAAAATCAATAATATTAGAATCTGGGCTGAAATGAATAACCTTAAGCTTGATGAATCTAAGTCAAAAGAAATTGTCTTCACTAAGCCCAGACATAAAGAAAACATATAGGTACCACTTCCTCCTTTCAAAATAACCGGAGTCACCAACTTGAACATCCTGGGTGTCACGTTTTCAGATAAGCTTAGTGACACATCAAAAACCAACTTTGCAAATCAACATCTAGCATCTACGCAATAAAACTTCTCAAAAGCAGAGGCCTCCTTAATAAGGATCCATCTAGTCTTTAACACTCTAGTAGTCAGTCGAATAACATATGCCAGTTCAGTATGGTAGGGTTTCGCTAACTCCGAAGACCGTGATCGTTTAGAGAAGTTTCATTAAGCGAAGCATAAAATTCGGGTATTTTCGGACCTCTTACAGCCTCAAAAGCAATATTGTACAACCAGACAATAAACTATTCCGGAAAGTCATCTTAAACCAACGACACGTCATCCACAAACTCCTTCCTCCTGAAAACCAACACCTACGAGGATCTAGAAATCGCAATCACAACAGACACCGACCCTAAACCCGATCAACCAGAAGAATTTCTTACACCGCCTCCTTCATGCTATTCATTAACTAAAATTTTGAAACTTTCATTATTGATTTTATAGCTGATATTCACTATCTATACCTATCTGTAAACATTTTGCTTGTGACAATTTGTTAATAAAGAATTATTATTATTAGTAGTAGTAGAATGACTTTAAATCAATCATACCTATGATATTTACTATCAAATTGAATCACAATTATGTAATTATTACTGTTGTTATCTTGCATTCTTGTACTCTGCTGTGTGTCAAATATTCGAATAAACGCCATTAATATTATTATTATTATTAACGTATTTTTACTCACCCCGTCAAAGATTTCAAAAATTGAAGAAAGTTAAAAAGGAATTATCGATGCATAACAAACATTTTTAGTGGTTGCTAAGCAATTGTGGCTTCCCTAGGATTCGGACAAAAAACGGACAACGGAAAATCTATGAACATTAAAAGGTGTTTTTTAATGAGGGAAAAAAGTTAAAGAAGGAGAGAGACGAAAACTTGCTGAACTTTCAGTTATAGTTATGATAGAGCTAATCAAGGCAAGGCTCATGAGCCTATTGACAAGGCTTTGATATAGTAATCGGAGAAAAATTTTATTTCAGATATTTTTCTAAACTGGCCGTGGATCTTTTAACGTATGCTTCTCAAATAGACACCGTACTGGCAAGAATTTTGGTCACCAGTGCTCTCCCTCAATATGGTGAACAAAACTGCATGTCATTGGCTAACATCTTTAACTGCCAGGAATTCCTCCAACATCATGTGTGTCAACAAAAGATATCATCTGTATGGAAGGGACAAATTTCTTCCTGTGCTCATAAAATGTCTGTAAGAATAATTAATTATATCTCTGTATTATTTACGTATTACATTACATACTATATATTTCCAACCAATACTCTCAATCATACCAATCTGCAGTACAACAGCTGCACTCATTACACATCGCATTAACCGAAAAAATTTACAGCATCTTAGCTAATTTCCAAATTTCCGTTTTGTCCAATCAAAGGATTTCACTAAGGCGTCTGACAATCCTTTTTTTAATAAATGAGAACAAAATGAGAATCTATGTTCCAAAATAATACACAGAAATGTTAATTGTGCGGCGATTGTTACAATTGTTAAAGGGGATAATAATAATAATAATTGGAAGTAAGAATATAAAAGCAGATTGTACAAATATGTACAAAATATCAAGCATACGTTTAATTGTTCATAATAATGGTGGTATATATAAGGGCCGATGATCGAATGACCTATAATCTACGTCAGTATTTAAGATTGCTTTCTATGTATATGAGTTCGATCTATGTATAAAAAAAGAATGACCTGATAAAGCGAATGATCAGGGTCATTGGCCGCTTTGGTGTAGAGGCCTTAATTTACTATGTGGCGATATCATTGGGATAATTAGATTTTTGTGAGAACTCGGAGTTGAATTTTGTTCAATTAACTTCTTGTTTCTTCAAACCAACCATCAGAGGACCGCAGTATTATAGTATAGTAGTTTGTCAGTTTCAATGTAAGGCTTGAGTTTTCGGACAAGAAATATATTTTGGCTGCAGTTGGACTTTATATCTTATTGATGTGAGTGGACGACCAATCGAGTGTTGAATTGTAGGTGACACCTAGAATTGTCATTTGTTTAAAAGAATTATATTAAAGTTATAGAATGGGCCGGCAGTAATACAAAACCCTCCCCCTGGGGAATTTTGTGGAGTATTATATTCATAAAGTACATGCACTAGAAAACTTAATTTTACTTGTTTGCCATTAAATAAGGGTAGCTTTTAAATTTTATACACATATGATAATTCGTATTTTCGATCACTATATAAAATTAAAAAAACGTGTGTTCAAAACCTTCTATAATTTTAAAATGTAATTACCGCGTCAACCAAATATCTGCAAAAATATTTATAATTTTTATTCTTGGAGTATTCAAGGCCTTATTGTAATATTATTTTCCAAATTATATCTTAATTCATTACAATATGTACTTGTTCTCATATAAATACTGTTATGAAATATAGTCATATTTTTAGATATGCACATTCAATAAAATTTTTATAAATTTATCATGATATAATAAAATGTAAATCTAGTTCATAGTATAATACAATTCCATGAACATTTTTTGATTTAGTGTGATTTTACATCTACTTTCATCAAATACAAACCTTTTTAAAGTATGTAAATTCCTTATTTATAAATTTATCAAATTGTCTACTAGTAATGTATAGTTTACTATTTTATCTTATTTATGAATGCCCTAATCCAATAAAATTTTAATCTGAAACTACCGGATAAAGCAAACACAAATTGACACTAGTATATTCAAAATCTAAATTTGAAAAAATTCAAAAGTAAGATAGTCTTCCCAAAATATTATAACTTATAAAATCACAAAAAACTTCAGAGCTTAACATTTTTCAAAATAAATTTACAAATCAGAATCTATGTATGTGGATTATCTCTAGACAATATAATTCATTGAATGAAAATGTTCCATTAACATTTTGAATAAGCAATTTGTTATTATTGAACATTATTGAATATGCCACCTGTTCTCTCACCTAGATGTTCTAAAGCTATATCAAAAGGTGATATTAAATCAGTTGGTCAAAACTATACAATTGTTAATTTTGATCTTGCTGCGCCACCAGTGGTTTTCTAAGCTGTCATCGTAGAAGATAGTATCATCTACAATTCGCTCTTTTCTAGGGAAATCAGCTAGAATGGCATCAAATTGGCGGTTGTAGCCATCGCCTGAGGAGAGGAAACGCGTGTATCTCCATCTACCGAATGGTGTTATAAAAGTGGTGAGATGGTGATCGGATTCCCGAAGGGGAACGCTGTGGTAGCCGTTCCAAGCGTCCGTGACTGTCCTCGTCTGCCGAGGGACACGCCTAGCTAGACGAAATGGGGATTCGGATGTATGTGTTTCACGTTTGCAATATTTGTTTAAGGGGGATAAATTGAGAATCGCAGCAGCACCAACAATTTCAACGTCATCAGTTTGGAAGTTGCAAGAATCGGATTGTCATGTTATGATTCCAACATAGAAAAAGTCCGTTTGAAAACTAGTGAAATATATTAGTTTCAAATGTTGGAATCAAATCTACAATGAATACGAATA
>JAYJLU010029886.1:0-10070 GCA_036873645.1 Minona dolichovesicula | reverse complement strand
CACGCCACAGCACAGAAGGTTCCTCCCAGGAGGGGCACAACGTTCCCGTACTGTCGCTGATCTAAAGCTTCACCAACCCAGCCTATTCTTACGCCCTGCCTTTCGAGCGAATTTCTCACTCTTACATGAGCCAAGGTAATCAGCCTGCTCACCCAACCGAAGTTGAATTGTAAGAGTCATTGCTTTTGGAGTAAACGTCCTCCTCGAAATCACATTAATTGACTTCATGCCCAATGAAGCACATCTGCTTTCTTAACATCCAGTGCAGGTCGGATGGCCTACTTCCACCCGTTAGGGCGGCGCGCACCCGTAGGCATTGGCACCCCCTAGAAGAGAAGACAAGCGCCAGACAGCACGTGGACATGACAGCCCGGAACAGCTTAGGCCGACTCTTCAAGTTAATCGGTCATTAACCACGACCATACCTTTTTTGTTTAGGTGGGTGATACACCTGGATCACACCATGCCCCGGCTTAACCGGCACGACTCAAGCTGCCCAACGTAGCGGAATCCCGCTATCCAACTCTCCACGATGCCCTCACATTGCTTAACAGTAGGACGGCTGTCTTTTAATGTCAAACTTCACTCAGCTTAGGCTACCTCTTACCATCATCTTGCCGGATCGACTATTGACTGGTCCACAACGGGAAGTCAAGTTGATAGCGAGTCCCACTAGATCTGCACCAAAAGGGCTGCCCAGTGGTCACGGAGGTTCTTCTGATGAGCTGAGGACCCCGCGATGAAAACAACAGCCATCCAGCGCGGAAAGTACATCACATAATGGTGACCGATATTTCCATTCAAGAAATTAAACAGGGAGTGCTCACTGTCACACGCTAAGAAGGAGGCAGGCACCCAATTCTTACAAGAAGAGACTGGGACCTCTGTCACACGCTTCCAACTTAGCTGAGCCCTACAACCCGTAATCAAAAGCATATCGACTTACACTACCGAGCGAATCAATAGTTACAAAGAGAGTGATCTGATGTAGCAGGATAGCTGAAGAGACAGCTATCCTCTATCACACGCCGACCATCAGGCTCTCTAAACTAAGGATATGCAGTCGCCCACGATGTTTGTATCTGCTACTACAGCGACCAAGCGCGTGTCCTATTTCTCCGTGGAGTCTGAGGGAAACTCCAGGATCGCAGTGTCTCCGCACTTGATCCCCGGATCAGATACAACAACGGTGTGATAAAGCACCGTGCCTTCCCAACCTCCGCTAGAGCAGTACCCCAATTCGCCCAAGAAACGAAAAGAGCTACATACTCAGCATAATCACGCTTCCTCAGTGAAGTTGTGAAAAATCAACAATACCCACACGGCTAGCAGAGGGCAGGATATCCCCAAAGGCAGGATCCCACTCCTCTCTCACCTATAAGAGAGTCATAGTTACTCCCACGCTTGGTTGAATTTCTTCACTTTGACATTCAGAGCACTGGGCAGGAGCTTTTCCTCGGCTGAAAAGAATTACAGCAATGTTGAGCGCGAAGCTTTAGCGGTGGTTTGGAGTATCTGCCGTCTTAAGAATCTCTTGGAAAAGACTGATCATAAACCTCTACTCGCAATTTATGGAGGATTGTCTCTACCAAAAGTCGCGTCTGCTAGAATGGTACGATGGTCAATTCAACTACAAGCTTTCAACTTCAAGATCACCTACAAGTCTGGCTCTTAAATTCCTCGCTGATGTGAGCTGGAAGATAGTATCATCAACGATGTTTCAGCTTCAAATGGTGTCGCTGAACGAGGAGTTCAAACAGTGAAGAAGTGTATGACGGCTTGGAAGTTGGAGTCCACTCACCTCTCCTTTTCGGACTACCTCAAGCGTGTGCTCCTTCACCATAGAGCGTGTTTCCGCAGACGTGATGGAAGAACCCCAGCAGAAGTTGTCTTT
The DNA here is from genome assembly GCA_036873645.1 of Minona dolichovesicula. Taxonomy (NCBI): domain Eukaryota; kingdom Metazoa; phylum Platyhelminthes; order Proseriata; family Monocelididae; genus Minona; species Minona dolichovesicula. The sequence continues at coordinate 8,176 of JAYJLU010029886.1, read as the reverse complement.
GGAAGAAATCTCAGAGTGCCTTTGGCAGCCAAGTTTTCCTTTGGTGAAAATGTCCTCTTGAAAATTGGTAAGGATCCACCTCGGGATGTCACGTTCATGATGAGTAAAGGATCCAATACAGCATGGGTTTTAGATGTTAATTCCAAAAGAGTTCAGTTAACTCATACTGACCAGTTAGCTGTCCCACGTACTTTAGCAGGACGACCAGAACTCGAGAATCATGGACTTCCTGAAGAAAATGTCAATTCTCCTGTCTCTTCAAGAACACGTGCACGAAAGAGAAGGATCTCTCATACTTCTTCAGCTGGACCGAGGGATGTCGCAGCCAGTGAAGATGTTGCGGAATGAGCTTCACTCAGACGAACTGTCTCTGTGAACTATCACTGTGAACTCAGGAAGTCCATGATTCTCTTGAAATAGATATCTCTCAGCTTTTATACATATCGACAAAGAGAGAGAGAGAGAGTATAAAGAGAAAGAGAGAGAGAGTGAAAAGATCAGGAAGAAATCAGGTGGGGCAAAGCGGTCACCTTAAGGTTTAAACTTCAGAATGTTAATGGAATTTTCTCATTCATGTAGTATAAAACTTTATATTAATACCTGTATATTACAGTATTGATTTTGAATAGAAATGCATTCTACATAAAATCATTGGTATTTAAAAAAAAATTCGATTGTCTCACTTTGCCCCTATGTGTAAAGTGGGGTAAAGTGGGACACCTATAGTCTCACTTTGCCCACACTTGCATGCTAATCTTTTAGGAATAATATTATAGTAGCATATTAAAATATATATTCCCCAGACTATCTCTGACTATCCACAAGACTACTATAGTCTATTTGAATTATTTGATTTTGAAAATAAAACAATTTATTTATTCATTTATTTATTTATTTATTTAATAGGTACCAAAAACCCATTGCTGATATTAACTTATACATGAATTAACTAATAAATATAAAAGCTGAATGAGTGTAAACTGTAAAAGTAAAAGTACCACTAAAGTTACTATATTAACCTGAAATCCTACCTAGACAACAGAACAATTGGGACACTCATAACCAAACAAATTGTTTCCATTCATTAGAGCACAGTCTCACTTTGTCCCATTATAAAAATTAAATTAAAAAAAAAACATTTTTTATGTTGTATGAATTATTTGTTTGTAAATTTTACTTTACTAATAAACTTATCGCATATCTAAAATCAAATTATACCAATCGAATATTAAGAATTAAACTTTGCCCAATTTTTATGAATTATTTTCAATAAGCAATACCTTATAAGAAATTAAGTGGAAAGGACTTTCCTCAATTTACTTGCCCAAAACGCCAAAGTTAATATTTAATACACGCAAACATTCAAGGAATATAATTGGAATATTCAAGCAAAAAGACAAATATTTATCTACGTGTTTTAATAACATAATATAGATGTCTCGTTTTACCTACCCTGTCCACTTTGCCCTAAATCCTTCCCTAAATCTGTGAAATAGAATGTTTCTGAGGACAATAAGCGAATTAGAAGATATGATTCGTTTGATATTTTTGGATGGAACTCTGTAACACAAGGTAATGCTTTTCTATTATTGATAAATATTTTTTATTACGTTGGTATCTATTCTGCATACCAATTAGAGTAATAGTATTATAGTTATACATGTAAATAGAGGCTCTATTCTTAAAATATTACAATGATTATGGTTTAGTTTTGTGATACCATGACAAACAAAAAACTTATCTCCACCATCATAAAACTACATAATAAAAGTTTTTAACGATAAATTAGTTATTAGTTATTTGACATATAATATAGTTAATATTAATACGCTGTTTGGGAGAAAATATAATTTGAAATTGGTACATATAGTTTAATAATGGTCTGGTATAACAAAACCATCGATATTCATTTCAATATTCTAAGAGTTGAATATTGAGCGACACAATGAAGCCCTTTTAGCAAGGGCTATATATAGATATAAATAAGATATTTTAAATAAATTGTAAACCAAATGTTTAAAATCTCAAAAAACCAACAAACACAGTTACAATTCATTTATAGACAAGTACGTAGAATTCCCGAAATGTTCATGTCTGGGCATTTGTCAGTAGTAGTAGTAGTTATAAATTGTGGCCGTTTTTCCATTTCATTTTGCCAACAAGATTGCATGACATTCCATAATTGATCTGGTGTACCATCTCGATATTCAGGTCGGTTCCCATCCAGAATTGCTTGAATAATAATCTGTGAATCTGTATCCTTGTCGTCGATAACATATTTAGGAAGGACAGAGTCATATTCTGGTTTCATTCGGTAAGTCAAAAGTTGCCAAAACAACACACCAAAAGCATAAGTATCAGCTTTATCTGTTAGTTTATCAGGTTGATGCAAAATTTCTGGAGCAATGCATATTAAACGTTCAGCATTAACTTGACGCATATTTGCCACAGAAAAATATTTATCAATTCCAAAATCTTGAATTTGTGCGATTGGAGGGCCATTTGCATTTTCTCGTATCTACATAAAATTAAATTGTAATAAAAATATTTAAATACTATTCCGATCGGCAGAAGTGGCACAAATATTTTGTAGACTTTCTTTCTATTTTAAATTTAATACACTAAGACTTACCAGAACACTGTTTATTGATAGATTTCCGTGAATTATTTGCAATCCGTGTAAAATTTGAATTCCCTCAGAAATTTGAGTTGCAATTTGTAACCTTTCCTTCTCATCGAAGTCCTTACTTTTGACATACTGCATTAGTGTATTCTCTTCGGTGAACGGATAATACAAGGCTAAGTTACAATTACCATCTCCTAATTGAAGAAATTCGGCGCCCAAAAAATCCACAAATTGAGGCATCAAAATGCGACTAAAAGTGTTAATAAAAGACTCACAATAACTCTCTATGTATGATAATATGAACCTATAGTTGCTAAATTATTTTGTGAATTTTAAATTATAAATAAAATAATTAAATTTTAATTTCTCACCTTGCAAAGTATATCTCGCGACAGATCTTCTCTTTAAACTCCGAGGATTGGAAATCAATATTCTTTTCAAATACTTTCTTCAATATGGGAATGTCCTGGGTAATGTTAATTCTAAACATCTTGCTTATCTTGAAGGTATCACTGTTGACTATTTGTTGGGGTATTTTTAAATCATTTATGATCATATTGATGGAGGTGTGAGTATCTTCACAAATCATTGATTGAACTCGTAAATTTTCGGAATATTCCTTCAAGTATTCTCTTTCTTCTTCTCCTTGCGATACATTGATGTCCAATTCAATAAACTCTGTGATTTGCTTTAATTCCCTTTGAAAATTATTATGCCTCTCGCTGAACAGTTCCGAAATTCTATCAGCCACATTGCTTGTCACACTTTTCCAATCTATACCTTCAAGAACTGCTTTAGTTGCATCCTTTCGCCATTCCGTTTCTTCCGGATCCGGTAATTTAGAATCTTCATCTGAAGTAAGTGATGCTCGAGAAACAATCTCTTTACCAAATTTATTGACAATTCGAGTGATTCTGCTGGATACGACCTCATTAGAGCGATAAATGCAATCGTCGAAATCCTTAATATCCATATCTTCGTAAAATTCGTACTCATAAAGGAGTCGATTTTTCAGCATGAATGAAAATGAAGGGCACTCAAGATCTGCCTGACAAATATTCCTCGACATTTCCCATAATTTTTTACGCAGAACTTCCTCCTTAGACACAATGAACTCTTGAAGTAACAGTTTCAATTGTTCGTTCAAGCATCGCTCAATTGTTTCGATAATTTCTCGACGATAACTTCTCAACAATATCAAACGACTTACAGTTTCGTCAGTGTTATTTTTTATGTTGATCATATTAGATCTTAGACTATTGGAATATTCATACCAATCAGCCACGTAAAAAAGTTGCTCCCGATTAGAATCCACCATTTCTTTAATATTTTTCGCAAGATCTGTTTTAATAGATTGAATTTCGGATTCATAAACTGCCTGCTCCTTTTCTTTAAATGTCATGACGCATTGTAGAGTTTTATCTTTTTTTGCCATTTCGGTGTTCATTATCATATCCAACCTTTCTAAAACACTCTCAACTGATGTCTGAATAAACTTGATATCTTCATTTAAAGGCGAGTCGATCATATCCTTCAGGTGCAGCATCAAATGCCTTTCAAAGCGATCAAATTGAGCATTGTTAAATCGATCGATATCAGTTCTGGGATCATCGACCGGTCTGAAATGTCGCATCGCATTCACATCGTGTAAGCTGGCGCCAAAAAATTCTTTACATGTTTCCCACGTATTCGAGGTTGGTAGGAAACCATTGGTTTGTAAGCGGCGAAATACTTTCTTCAGACGTCGATGCGCCACATCTATAGGGCTCTCACCATCAATGTGCTTTCCAGGGCCGAGTTTGGCTTCTTTTCTCCAATCTTCATACTGTAATTTATCATATTTTGAGCGATCCAGTTTGGTCACGTAGTAAATTATGCGCAATTGTGGTGATCGTTCTTTCATCTTTTTAATGTCTTTGACATCCTGAAATAATAAAATTATAATACAACTCTCATAAATAAATAAATAAATCGTTTTATTTCCTGTAATCAAGGATTAAATAGGAAAACAATAAATGAAACACAAATATGTACATAGATAATGAGTTAATGAGGAATTAAGCAGAAACCAGAAAGCAGGTTTGTTAGATAAGTTGAAAATCTTGAGCAGCTCTTGTGTTAAGCTCACTCAGTTTCCTGAGCTCGATAGGAATTAGGTTCTTATTGAGTTTTTCAGTTCTGCAGTAGATATTGATGTAATTATTTCTAGTGTTTCTATCATTTCTAGATGTTAATATTTCGTAGAGAGAATGGGTGTTATTGTTTTGTCCCTTTCTGATGAATTTCCAGACTTTATGTTATGAGTAGAATTGATTATACTACATATAGTATTTGATATTCTATGGATGAAATTTTTGAAAAGAATTTGAACAGTTTGCTTAATTTCTTTTGTCTTTATTCAAGAGCAAACAACCTCAGACTTCGGATCCATTGATCATGTTAGGGACAATCATTGATTTGAAAAGCATCCGTTTAGTATCAATGGTAAGGAAAGATGTATAATTTTAGCAAGACAGATAATGATATATAGTTAACTCTTTTTACAACAAGTTTGATATGTTCAAACCATTCGAGGTTCGATGACAGTATAAGACCAAGGTATTTCACGTTGTTTGATTTTTTGGTAGTTTCATTTTTTATAGTAATTGAGGTATAAGATTGTGCGATATCTCTCGATCCTGATAGAGTGGATTTCAAAGCAGATTTCTTCACATTTACAATCGTTTAGAATAAGATTTCTCTCATCAGACATAATAGCTATGTGGTTGACATGCATTTGAAAGTTGACCTGTTCAGTATGGGCGTTTTCCTTTGAGAAATAATAAATCAGTCCAGTATCATCAGAATACTTCATAAGGTTTCCACTTGAGGGATCGAGGTTAATAGTGACATTATTAATGTCATCAGAAATATAAGTGAAAAGCTTTGCGCTTAGAGGACATCCTTGTGGAATTCCAACTTTCAAGGTAATAGGTTCAGATGTTTTATTATGTTGAGCTTTTCCTCTTTGATTCCAGTTTCCATGTACGAATAAATTAGCTGTGCTAATTGAGGGCTGTGATTATTTATTTTATTGAGTTGATTTTGAATGATGAATTTGGGTTCTTGTCAAGATATGTAGTTCAGAATCGCATCATCGAACAGCCAGCAAAAATTTTGAACTCCTGTTAAATGTAAAAAGACCAAAATCATGATTGTCAATACAGAACACGACAATATCATCACTGGCTGACAACCATCCAATTGAAACAGTGACTGATTTCAACTTCCCAGAATTCGTTATAACAAAGAAAGGTAGAAGAGGCAGACCAAAAGCGCAGTTCATCGACAGCCTTAAAAATCCCTTCAATGTCTGCAAGAGAAATGGGATTATGATGCCAAGAAAGGGACAGCTGGTAGCTCACACTAAGTCATATCCCCATGGTGATCGACCAAGAAGATATTGATGACCATTGATTTTCAAACTCGGGACGACATTAAAATATTATTCTGTGAATACTAATTGATAGTGGTTGAATTAGGCTTAATTTTGGATATTTTGGATAGCAGTTAAGAGTTAGACTTGGCTAGCATGAGATAAAACCATCTATAATTCTAACCCTATAATAGTGACCAGTTTTTTAAAAAGAAAAGTCATTTCCTATAGGTAAAACGAAATATCTCTCAAAACCATAACATTTAGAAGTGTGTAGGTTCGACTTACTGATTCAGTTACGCCTTGTCGTCCACAGATGACGTAGATAATCAGAGGCATTAATGATTTTTCCATTGTACCGCATAGATTATTCAGAATTTCATTTTCATTCAGTCCGGGAGAGTCGATTAAATCAAAACCATTCTTCAATATCTTATTCTTACGTCCAACTTTTACTTCAACATTAACTTTCTCCTTGTCGAGACGCTCTTGATATGGCAGTTCAACATCTTTAACGCGACAATCCTGATCCAGCTCCAATGACTGAAGTTTTCTGTCCAACCCGACATGTGCCACGAATTTCGTGTCAGAGTAAGTGATTGTGGTTATTCTTGCGGTCAATCTTGTGGTTCTTTGAGGAACAGTCCTCTCTTTCAGAATGCAATTGATAACGGAACTTTTGCCCGCCTTGATTTGGCCTACGCAGGCCACACACGGTCGGCAGAACTCCGATTTTCTCTCGTCACTCGACTTGTAACCCAACGCATATTTAATATCTTCCTCTTGTGCAGAAGAGTTACTAGTTGCCTGGCATGCCTGATTGATTATCTTCTCTTCCTCTGGGGAACATTCGATACGTATTCTATGCTCTATATTGCGCGGTGACTTTATATTAAAGTCAGAATTGATCTTGATTAAAGTGTTCAGATGTTTTTCTGACTCAAGGATTGAATTATCCGCAGACCGTTTAAACGCCACAATATCTTGTCGAACATTTTCTAGACGTTTCTTGTATTCATAGAAGTATTCCCCGGAAGAATGCAAGCCTCTAAAGATGGATTCTGCTGTTTCAGGATTATAGGGAGGAGGTCTATTCTTCTCAGCTTCAGGATCTCGAGGAGGTCGAGGAATCCTTATGATCCTATTCTCATCCACCAACGACCGGTGATGTAATGTGGACATTCTATTTGACGATTAAGAAATTCAAGTTAAATGAATGAGTGTTGATTTTTTAAGATTTTACAAGAATGCAGGTATATAGGTATAGGTATTATATGAAATAGTAGGTATATTAACAGTCTAACTTCCTCCACGGATCAATTCTAAAATCAATTCTGAATGAGTAGACGCTCTGTGATAGCACAGCTAAGTCTCGTATTGTCAGTGTATTCTCGTCTGTCAAGAATATTTTCTCTTCACGATACTCTCGCATTATATACACTGCAATGCTGACTGTAACCAATCACAGTAGAGATGTTGGTTCCTGAATTGAAGCGAGTAGACAAGTTAAATTTAGTAACAGTTATTTTTCAGTTGCAATTCCCGCGACTATTAATTCGCCAGTAATCATATTTGAATCACCATTGCTACTATTCAGGCGCATTGATGAAAAAAGATTTAGTAAAAATCATTTATATTATTGTATTAAATGATTGTAACGTTTAATATTTTAGGGAGATTAATAATATATATAATTTATCATATAATATTATGTGACAAATTATATCGATACACATATTATTTAATGTTTGTTCAACATTTTAACCTCCCATTCCCCATTCTTAAAACGATGAAGAAATTAAACATTTTATGATCCAGTAAGTAAATAAATCTTGTAAATATACTCTGATTGACAAAGATTTGCAAAGATATAGACATATAGAAAAGTTACCTCACAGAATCGAAAGTGTTGTATATTTCTTTCGGTATTCAAATACAATTCAAAAGGCAGAAATTGGTCTCTCGACACAGCCCCGCAACGTAGCCCTTTACAAACGTTAGGACTCTATCTTCTCACCCTTGCTCCTCACACAAAATATATGAGTAATCGCATTCACGACATGAATATGTCCCCTCACACATCATGACAGGAGTGTATCTCCTCACAAATCATGACAGGAGTGTATCTCCTCACA
>JAYJLU010029775.1:0-10072 GCA_036873645.1 Minona dolichovesicula | reverse complement strand
ATTAAAATTTACAAGAAATGTTTCTGTTTTGGCTACTCCTTTTATTTTTAAAGAAATATTCATCGATCTCAAAACTAATCACTAATTTCTTGTCAAAATTCCAGTTTGAAATACAATAATTACAAGTCGTAGGCACGGTCTGAATTTCGATAGAAAGTTTTAGCCCCTAATAGGCAAAATACCATTTTCTTAATTATGACTTTATATTCATTCTTAGATATAATTTATTCCACATTAAGCTTCCTGTTGAGACAATCATTATTTTCCTATTAACTATTTTGAATTTTAGTTAGTTTCTGGTTCATGTCACTACCGGCTACCCTGTGGAACATTTATCGATCATATGCTGATAAGAGTGGCTACATGTTGTCCCCGAAGGAATGCCTACTACCCATGCTGCCTATAGTCACTCTACTAATTTCCTCATTATTGTGGGCTCATTATTCACCTTCGCGAGTGTTAGAGAATCACACGAGAATATTTTTCATACTTGTGGGCACCGCATTTTCCAACACAGCTGTGAGTTCAATTGTTATTTGACGTTTTGTTCTGTTTTTATTGAATACATATCTGGTAGGATTAAGCATGGTATTAAATAGTATATCGAGACTTAAATTATATTGGCATTCTTTTTACACTCATATATTTTCAAGTCAATATGTGCTAGAAAATGCAGAAAAATTATTTTCCTGTGTGCTTTATTAAGAAGTTCAGTCTATATGGGGGTCTGGCCCAGACCCCCAAAATAGGGGTTGCGAAGGGAAAATGAGCGCCATACAATATTCAATGCGGGACAAAAAGTTGAAATATTCCTAATTTTTATAAGAAAATGAGTTTGTTTTCTCACTGGACAGTTAAAGTTCTCAAATATATTCTATTATTTTTCAAAATTGCATCTTTTTTAAAATATCAATAAAAAAATCTCGAATATACCTTAGAAAATGTCTCAAAATACCCTCGAAATCCCTCGAGTTTGATTTGGTTTGGTTCTGTATGCACCCTGAATGATATGGCAATTAATACGAAAGGACGTCTTGTAAAAGCATCGATCTATTCTTTCCAATAACCACCTATGGCTCTAAGACGTGGACTTTGAGGAAAGAAGAAATAAGAGAATCGATTCATTTGAGCTATGCTGGAGGGATTTGCCAAGACTCCCACGAACTGCTAGATGGACAAGCAAAGCATTGTGTAAACCACCCATCGCCACTAAATGCTCAAATTTTGAAACAAAAAGCTTTTTGTCACTTTGTCTCCACTGCACCGAGATCAGGAAACAACTGCCTGGAGGAATGAATTATGATTGAGCTAGAGAGGAAGACCGAAGACGAAACGGACTGACAAGAGAACCAAAGCCATCGACAAGAAACTTGGATAACGAATAGTTGCTAAGTAAAATAAGGAAATTATTTAAAGGAAATGTAATCTGTAGTAAAGAGAGATTGGTTTTTGAACAAATGCGACGAAGAAAAGAACAGTCATAATTTTTACTTTATATTTATTTAGTCAACCACTACGCAAAATACAATTTGGTTAACGTTTGATCATCACATCTTCGCCAGATTTCTTGCGTCGAATAAGCTCGACAACTAGCCATTTATTTTCAATTTGTTCAAGTTTTGTCTAATCTGGTTTGACTATATGACACTTCTGAAATCATTATTCTCGTTTAGGTTTTTTAATATTTGATATTTAGATATGGTATCAGCAAAAGTTATTACAAGCGGGCGATTTAAGTTGGCAACTCCCCCTCCCACCCCTTGATTTTTGGCGGATTTAATATTTGCGGTGTTTAATTCGGGTTTAGTAATTGAATTTAGAGCGTCGATAGCTTCTGTATTATCGGATTCATTTGCCAACCTATATTGAATGCAATAACTTTATTCATTTTCATATTCTTTTCTTCATCCGCAATAATATCTAGCCCTCATAACATTCTGTATTGGTTCAGATTGGTTGGGTTCACTCGCTTCTATTTTTTTAACAGCCTTTCTTGTAGATTATTGATTAATTGATTTTGTTCGTCTATAATGTTCTTAAGCCGCGCGACTTCTACGGTTACAGCCGTGTTGATGTTTAATATGTACCTGTTTAGTATCAGTAGTCTAAACCATTGATATCGGAGTTACTGTTATTTTTCTAGATTAGCAAACGCAATATTTACCTTATTTTCTCGTAAGAATTTCATACTAGCAAAATAATGCATTTTGATTGGCTTAGAATTTTATCAAATGAATTAACGATGGCTGGATTCAGCAGGCACGCAGAGAACACTGAATCAATGGCGGTATTTTTTGCCAGTACGAAAATATTACAAACTTATTTTGACAATCTAGAATGTTAATACAGAAAAACAAATAAACTCCGACATCAATGGTCTGAACTGTCAGCGCCTGCGTTAAGTCATCAATAGTAAGGGAAGACATTCTAACAGTTAAGATGGTAGGTGATTTTGATTGGTTGGCGATAGTGAGGAGAAATAATCATTACTTACCGGATAATAACATCAAATTCTGTTTCAAGATACATTTGAGTATGGAGATTATGAAAATCTCCAGCTCCAAAAAATCTGACTTTTGGATCACAACAAAATGGCCGTAAATGTCACTAAAAGTCAATCAAATCTCCCAAGATACACGTTTCGTGATTTAGTTTCATTTTTATTGTGATGTAGGATGTAGGTATAGTAATGCTGTGATTGTATTTCATGGTTTATAACGATCCAAAACATTTTTTAGATATAGAATATTGTTACTTTCCGGCATAGAATATGAAAAGAATGATATTATAACTTATGCCAAATACAAACAATTTACATGCATTTAGTTGTTTATTCTATTATTGAACATTCTATCACAAACTTCTTTTCTCTGATTAGAGACATAATAAATATAAATATATACATTTAAATGATTGTGTTTGACAGTCGATTCTGCTTTATAACATGATTATGAATAAAATTCCACCACACTGACAATGTTATACAACTATAATTGATCTTCATAAGCAAAATATCATGAAATCTGTTACTTTTATTTAACAGATATCCCCATTTTAGTATTTATTCCCAAATCAGTCGAATATACAAAATATTTTAGTTTTTTAATATGCGTGATATTTGCAAATTGTTTGTATTTAGCATAAGTTATAATATCTTTATAATATAATGTATTTAGCATAAGTTATAATTCTTTTCATATTCTATATGCCGGAAAGTAACAATATTCTATATCTATAAAATGTTTTAGATCGTTATAAACTATGAAATACAATCACAGCATTACTATACCTACATCCTGTATCACAATAAAAATGAAACTAAATCAAGAAATGTGTTTCTTGGGGGAGATTTTCTTGGCTTTTATTTACATTTACGGCCATTTTGATGTGATCCAAAAGTCAGATATTTTGGAGCTGGAGATGTATGTATCTTGAAACAAAATTTGGTACTATTATCCGGCAAGTAACGATTGCTTAAAATTTTCAAACTAAGAAACCTAACTAATGTGGTAAGACTCTTCGGATCAATAATGTGAAAATCATAGATATGTATCTTTCTATGTTGGTAGTCTAGAGATTGACTAAAAGTAAACGATTGAATTGAGTGATATATGTCTTCTATTTAGTTAGATAAATTCCTACAATTCGGCGATATTTATTTATAGTCCGCGTCATATCAGCTAATCAGAAATATCAATGAAATTCGGGATACTAGGTACTGCAGGGTGCATATTAGATATTTGTTGCTCACTCATATTTTCCTTGACCTGTGGTTATCCCCAGTAAAATTTGGTGGAATTCGATTTGTATAATGAATTGGAATGACGTCTTGTTTGATGTTTTGTAGAGTCGGTTGATTATGGCTCAAATGAGCAGAACACGAGCGGATTGGATGAATCCTCTGGCGGGTAGCTACGCCATAGTGGTGGCATTGATTCTCTTACTGCCGAATTATATGGGCCGCTTCGAATTTCTCTGTCTTCACGCAATGACTGGTATATTCGTGGTGTTGCACATTCTTTATGGAGTATTAGTGGTAAGTGTGTTTATGTATATTCTTACACTGCTGCTTCTCATTATGCTGAAGAAAAATATAAATTGAATCAGTGGTTATCAGAAAGAAAGTGTGTGATGGAAAGGGTTTTTTTTGAATCTCCGTGGCTTTGAATGATTCAAAGGAGTTTATCTATCAGAATCTCTATATTAATTTTATCGAAGGCTTTAGTAAGATCAAGTAGAAGGGCTACTTTTATCTGCGAACATGTCTTTGAATGATTCAAAGCCAAGGATCTTTTTGAAATTTGCTGCTCACTGCTTATATGAGCTATGAATTTTCTTTCACAAAATTTTAGATCAACGAAATGTTGGACTATTTTGGTCTTCGGGCGTTCAAGATCATTCCGAAACAATGGAAAACAGAGAATTCCAAATTACAGTAATTTTGAATTATATTGTTCAGTATTATCACAGACAAAAGTCATGCGTTTGTTAATTTTCTTTCTTTCTTTAAAAAAAACAACATTTCCCCAGACAAATCGTGTTTTCAAATGATTGGTAGTAAAACATTATGCACTTTAATGAATATTTATCAAAAAAGAAATGTCATTACATACATGATTCTACTACTTATAAAAGAAAAAGTAGTTAATAAATATTTCAATCATTTTGTTGTTTGTTTTAATATATTTCATATTCTGTGTATACAATTATTACTGGAAGCACTCTAACGATGCTAACATAATTTTGATCTTGGTCTTTATTGATGACATTATGTAAATGATTTTATTCACTGAACTTATTTATTGCATTCCGATGTGGGATCTTGTAGGACAACTAAATGCTTATTTGACATTGTTTTACAGATTCATTACTGTGTCTGGGTTCACAAAGCATCTTAAGAATATCTTGTTTTGTAAAATGAGTCATATAAACATACAGTCTATACTTCCGCTAGTCCAACCCCATTGGTTCCCCAAAATTGAAAGGGACAGATTAATTCGCTCATTAATATATCACTAAAATGTTCACAACAAATGACTGTTCGTGAGAAACAGAGGTCAGAAGGAGAATGGGAAGAGATGCTATGGAAGGCTATGTTTAAAACAATCTTTCCCAATCATCCTTTATGATGCAGGAACTTGGACTAAGAAGAGAAATGATAGAAAGAAAATGGACGAACTCTACTGTTGGCGACTCGTTCGAAAAATGGCTTGAATAGATAGAACTAACTAATCATGATATCCAAAGCGAAGGGACACTCGAATCACAAGTCGTGGTGGTAGCTCTCTTCACGTTTTCTGTCATATTGTGCGTGCAGATGGCATGACATGGAGAAACCAATTGTTTGTTATGCTGGGCCATATCAACGGATCTGGAAGAAGAGGGAGACCAAGAATCCTGTAGCTCGTTGACAACCTCAAGGGCGTTACAAAGCTAGCTATCAATGACATGACGAGTGAGCCGTACAACTTTAAAGAATTGCAGAAGAACTACCATGGAAATCGCCAAGAGTCGTCACGTGACTCAACTGTACAAGGTGATTGGATCCGGGCAATAGGATTGCTTAGATTTAACGCTTTTCCATAGATATTAGGCTACCCACAGAAGGTAAAAAAAGCATTGAACTACAATATATTTGAATACAAACAAGAATATTGAGTCAGAGTCCGGATTGAGAGGTGGATTAAATATAATTTTCCTATACATTACGATATAAGGAAAACGGTTCACTAAAAATAGGTCGCATAGCGCAATGGTTGGAATAACGGGAGTAGACTGTATATTATAAAATTAAACGTGAGCAAAAATTCAAAACATCCACGACCGATTTTCAATCGTCAGGTGGAAAAGTGAAAAATCTGTACAATATGTCTATGAATGGGTCCTATGAATTGAGTTCTGGTTAAATTAATTTAATAAAGTAGGATTCTATCTATAAATAAAAGTTGAGAAATAGTTGGGTTGTTTTTGATTGAGTATAATATAGTGGTACCACAGAAATATCTCTTACATTCATAATAGTGTTTATTACAGTTGAGATTAGAGGCATTATCTGATATGGTTGGTGTGCTGTCGATGGAGGGTAATTCTATTGCAAAATGTCCCACATAGAGTTGTCCACGTAATGCCTCTAATCTCAACTGAAATAAATCTTTTATAAATGTAGTAGTACCACTATACTCAATTAAAAACAACCCAACTATTTCTCAACTTTTATTTACAGAATCCTACTTTATTAAATTCATTAAATCAGAACTCATTTCATAGGACCCATTCAGAGACATATTGTACAGATTTTTCAGGTTTTGTATTTTTGAACTTTTGCTTACGTTTGATTTTATAATATAATCTACCACAACAGTGTTGTTATTCTTTTCTTATATATATATACTATATGATGTATTTTCTTATCTGATTGCATGGTCTTTATTATTATGGTTTATTTGAATGCGCCATTAACTGTTTTAATTCGTGAAATTCAGTGATGAGAAAGATATTTGATTTAGAGTTAAACTATGCTTTGTTGTTTGACATCTATTTCTATTAAAAAGATCTCTTATTTTATCTTGTTTAAGGATTCCAAATCCGTCTCATATAAAAATGATTTGCAATAAATTTTCTACATACATACATCTACCTAAGTATGATATACTAAAATCTTGTGTATTAAGAACCATAGAAATTGCATGATAGAATCTATTTTGGAAATACCGTCGGTTAATTTGTCATAATGCTGCCAATCGTCACTTCAATATGAAATATGTAAGCTAATGATTCTAGCTATGATCTCTATTGCCTATTGCTGTTATTGTTATGTTATATAATATGTAAGACCTCTATACACAGCGCTATATTCAACATTTCATTCTCCCCATCTTATATCTAATCTTGTGCTCGTTTATCCTGACTTATAGTCACAGTGTGAAGTGATTATAGTTGAACCCTAATGATAGTCTCTATGTCTGATTCAGCATCCAGTTGAATTTGCACAGTGGCTTTCGAATTGTCATTCTTTTATTGAGAGAGCTCTGGCCGAATGGTTAGAACGCTTGGCCACCAATCCAGTGGTCAAGAATTCGTATGAAATGAAATGTTGAATTTCGTTGTATATTGATTGTATCTTACATACATATATATAAATGTCAACTAACAGTTCATATTATATTGGTCTCATTCTCGCCCAGAAGTGTTGTTGATTTGTAAACATGTCAGTATTATACGATATATTTCAAGTTAATATTTTTCTTCATTGACTTTATAATTGCATTTCCAAAGTTTTTCATTGATTATAATTTTTATTTCAATTCACTTTCGTTGCGTTTGTATTGATGTTTTGATTTTAATTACCACGTAAGTGGCTGCTTTATTTAATTGTTGTAAAATTATGTCAATTATTATGTATATGTATTTATAATGTCAATTATGTACGCATCTATTATTCAATCTGAATTATTTTAAAATTATGAAAATATATTTTTTAGAATTAAATCACTTTAAAAAACAACACATTTGTTATGTTATTGTCGTTATAACGTTCTTATTTTTTATTTCTTGTGTTTAACTCTATAGCTATGTATAATTTCAGTTAGATTTTACGCATTCGAATTTTATTGGCCCAAATTGGTAAAGATTCTTATTATTTCGATTGAAAATATTATTTTTTTGCTCATACAATGAATATATTTTACTCTAATTAACAGCGAGATTATGTTGTTAATCAATTCTTGCACGTTTATGAAAATGAACTACATACCTTCTTATAGATACATAATGTACCTACTCATGTACTCAGTGCACTCAATGTAATGTTGCTTCTACCATACTTTTAATATTCAGGCACATGTATGTTGTTGTTTTTATAAAAAGTTTCATTAATAAAATGCTTGACCTATTACAACAAGAACCACCAGTACTTATTAAATGATGCTGCAGTATTGTAATTTTCACACTGAAGTCAAGTTAATGATCTGTGGGTAACTATAACGATCACTGAGCAGCTCAGTGGTTAGAGCGTCCTCCTTGTAGTAGGAAGGTCGAGTGTTCGATCCCCTTTACAGGCGTTGTCAAAATAATTGATGTTAAACTTCACTTCTGTGAGGTTTACTGCTTGGTACAGCTGTGCCAGAAGCAGGTTTAAATGCCCTCTGGGCCAAAGCACTGTCCTATAGCTGCTGCGGGAGGCCTAATATCCCAGGTCCCAATAGTTATAATAATAAACGAGTAAGCGCGTTTCGTTTTCACGTTTATTAAACGATAATTATGGTAAACAGTTATATCGACGTAATTTTTATGAACATTCGATAGGTACCAAGAATCTTTATCTTTATGCGTTCAAACCGGCTTTAGCATGATATTATCTGATGAAATAATTGTCCTTTTTCTTCCTTATTAAGTAGTCACCTTTTAATTGAAATTTGAAGATTGGTATTTATAATTTTCTTGTCAGGGAGCCCGAAAAATGTGTGTTTATTAGAGACATTGGGAATCAGAAACAATTATAATTAATTAAAAACTATATAATGGATAGTCATAAATGTGACAAATGACGATAAACGATGGAGCCGCGACAGACTGGTACTTGAGTCTACATCCACTAGGTAGGAAGTTGGGCATTGATTGAATGGTTTTGAAAAGAGAAAGTGCGTCGAGTATCGGGATCAGGAAGACAATTGTTAGTACAGTTCCTTCCGTAAGAGTGTTTCTGTGGAAAATAATTTTATGTAGTTGTTTCAGCTGGCATTCATGTTAATGCGCTTAGCCGTTGCTCAATTTATTACGTTGTTTATTTTTATATTGTGGTAGTTTCAGAAGTCGAATCAATGGATACCTAACCAAGTCGATGTGTTTTCATATAAGATTATTACTGTAAGTATAGTATTAAGAAGAAGAGCATCTGGGAATCCGCATGCGGTCGCACTGGCAACAACCTAAGATACGCGGATGACACGACCCTCCTCGCCGGCTCCGAAGATGACCTGAAAATCCTTTTGGAATGAGTCATAAGGCCAGCAAATAAGCTGGCTTATCTAAATGTAAACAAGACTAAGATTATGGCCTCAAAAGAAATTAATATCCTTGCTATTGAGGGGTAGAGGATCAAAATCGTAGATCAATTCAATTTCCTCGGCGCTACCATCAGAAGTAATGGAGAGTGCACTACGGAAATCAAACACCGTCTCACGCCAAGCGGGTAGAGCACTCATGGAAGGTATGAGAAAAATTTGGAAGGATAAAATGTACAGACCCCCACTATGACACGTTTGGTCAAAGTCCTTGCATTCCCAATAGTGCTTTACGGTTCAGAAACATGGGTGATGAAAGTGGCGCTGAAAGACAAAAGATAGACGCATTCGAGATTTCCTGGCGACGGGTACTATATGAACCTCGTGGGAAGACAGAAAGACTAACAAGTGGGTTTCTGAACAGATCAAAACCAAAGAAACACTTGAATCAAAAATAATCAGCGTCACAAATATTTTTGGCCACAATATTCGGAAAAATGGGTGCTTAGAGAAAGACATAAAGCTGGGCAGAGTCCCTGGAACAAAGAAAAGAAGAAACGGAAGGCCACAATGAAATGGTTAGACAACGTGATGTTCTAAACAGACCTGACAATTGCTCAACTGGTTCGTGGCTGAAGACCAGAATGATTGGAGAAGAACTGTTCATAACATCCCAGAAATCGTCTTCGATTTGATGGCAGCAGGTATGTAGTATATTTTGTTCTCCACGTTTCTTATTTACCAACTACATATATATTTACATACACCCGCACTTAACTAACTTTGATAACACCACAATCATTAAATACACAGATGACACATCTGCCATCACCGCGTATGAAGACACTGACATTGATGACAAAATCGCCCTTAAAAAGTAACCGTAATTTATTAAGATTAACCAATTAGATTCTTACTTAATCTTAACTTTAATCCTAGATTATACCAAACCTTATTAATTACTAAATGAGGAAAAAAGGAGGCTCTTGTTGCTAGGTATACAAATTTCTTGAGTAGTAAAATTTGTATACCTAGCAACAAGAGCCTCTTTTTTTTTCATTTCCTCTTCT
>JAYJLU010029664.1:0-10073 GCA_036873645.1 Minona dolichovesicula | reverse complement strand
TTTTACGTTAAATTTTATCGAAAAAATCCATTCGGGCAGAAATTTTATCAAATTTTTGGTGACCGAACAGGGCCTAAGCTATGGGTTATATTTCTGGGAATAAGAATGGTAAGTGATAAAATGCGAACCACCAAAAAAATGACAAACCATTAAAAGTAAGCTTCGAACCTTAATAAATTAATGCAAACAACCAAAAAGCATAAAGCAAATAATATTATGTGACTATAAATGCAGAATAATAACCAAAATTTATTGAGATATGCTTGTAATATTAGCTTTTTGCTGTTTATTACTGAAAAGTGGTCTGATCCTAGAAACACTTTAGATTTAGAGAAATCTAAGTTATTCGGATATTGAGAGTTTAATTTGTAACAGCGATTTAGAATCAGACCGGATAATATTTGATTGAGATATTAAAAGTATGATTATTAAATGATACGCAAGTGCGTGAATTCGATTGCCAATTGACTTCTGAATGAGAACTAGTTATTTAAAATATCTTTAAAATCCCTATTACAATGCTTATAGTTCAATAAAAACGCTAAAATTTAATGTTTAAAAAATAAACAAAATAAAAATACAATACAAACCTCTCTTAATCACTGCGAACTATCAACCAATCGATTCGACTCTCCATCAAGAATATACTATCAAAATTTTAGCGTTTTTATTGAACTATAAGCGTATCTGAATAAATTTTGGTTATTATTCTGCATTTATAGTCACATAATATAAGTAATTTGCTTTATGCTTTTTGGTTGTTTGCATTAATTTATTAAGGTTCAAAGCTTACTTTTAATGGTTCATCATTTTTTGGTAGTTCGCATTTTATCACTTTATACCTTAAGAATTGTCTATCTATCTTCTTTTTTCTCAATGCTACAAATGTTTACTAATTTATTTATTTTGAATTCATCAAGTACATTGTTGATTATTAACTTCACATTAATGGCTACCTGAAAGAAGTACAGATATAATTGCATAAGAATTAGTAAATAAGCCATGATATAATAGACCATCATTTTAATGCCATCAACTTTGTCAATATGCTACTTTCCATTATTATTCCATTATTACTGTCCCAATTATATCTCAAATTATAAAGCTTGGCTTATTGGCTTTAAGCATTAATTATTTGTTTTGTTTTTCAGCATTATAACAAATTCTGGTTTCCTTTACTACCAGATTTTGTTTGACAAACTATAGTGTTGTTTTTAAAACTATTAAAATAGTTCTCTTATTCTATGGAAATTATCACACCCTTGGATACCCTAATATTACTGAAGATACTGTATCCAAGGGCGTATTGAGAATTTCCATAGAATAGGAGGGTCACTTTAACAGTCTTTATAGTCCACCATAAGCGTTCATGTATATTATGAGCACAGTCTGGTTTTTTATATTTGCATAGGGCTTATACAGTGGAATAGTATAATCATAGATATGATTAGGTAGGAGGTAATTTAGATACCATATAGACCATTAAAGTGACCCTCCTATTCTATGGAAATTATCACACCCTTGTATACCCTAATATTGTCGAAGATGGTGTATCCAAGGGCGTATTGAGAATTTTCATAGACTAGGAGGGTCACTTTAACTGTCTATTTGCTATGCATACTATTTCCCCATACTTTCCATGACTGAAATGATGGTACGTACATATATTCTATGCAGTTTAATATTTTAGCTTTTACAAAAAAATGATTGGAATTATGTACATAGTTACAAATACATAGAACGAGAAAACCTATTATTATATCCGTTATTATATATGACAAAAAGTTGATCCGATATAGGCAGAGTTGATTAACAATACAGAATAAGCATTTTCATTCTGTGCCATGTAAATTATTTGATATACCCGGACTTGACTGTATTGATATTAACACTGGAACAGTAGGACTTATCAATTGAAATTTTTTATTTTAAAACACCTATAATGTTTTCTATCCCTCTCATGAATTGGTCATTTTTATAAGGTTGATTACATCTTAAAAATCCTAAATGAGGACACATGTTGTAAAGAGTGGGACAATATTGTTTTAGAATTCTAATGTCTTCTAAATGTCCATTTCATGCGACAGTAAAATAGTCAGTGGAGAAAATTAGAAATTATTATATAATCAACTTTGGCAATAGGATCATTAAATGATAATTAAGAGAGTATTACATAGCTTTATAATATTAAAATGAAATTTGTCAATTGATGGTTTTGCTATTCAACATAATTTATAACAAATTTACTGTTGTTCTTGTGTTAACTACCTATAATTTGGAATATTGGAAAAATTTTATTCATTCAATGTGTTCAAATCAGCACCATCCTTATAAAAGTTATTTTGACAAAATAAATTATTAGAAACTTGTACTATTATTTGGGTATGAAATGTTTAATGTTTACACACCAAAAACATACATGGTGCCCACAGTCTTTGAATTTCTTTTAAAAATATTCGTCTGGAATATTCTTTAAAAGTCTTTAAAATTTTGATTTGTTCTTTAAAAAAAAAAATTTTATTGCAATATTTTAATATTACTATTGAGAATGCATTCATCAGAAAGGCAGGTTCTGAGGTCATACCTTTCCTGAGACAGGCTCTCGTTAGAAGATGAGAAGATGATTTGCAAGTGCTTGGAAAGAGCAGCAACTCTCATACCTTGGGGATATCATTTTGGTAAGTTACATTTGTATGTTGCTACAGAGTTGCTAAGCATGGCCATTATGGTCACAGGGAATCAGGCAACCCTGGCATGCTGAGCTGTCATTAGGTAGGTGTTAAGTGGCCCATTATGATCACAAGGAATCAGGCGACCCTGGCATGCTGAGGTGTCATTAGGCAGAATCCACTCTCATTGTCACCTGCTGCCAAGTCAAATTTGATTTTTAGTGATTTGCCAGCTCAACGCACACCAATTTTTCCTATCGTAGACTTGGATTATTATTGTCACAGTGATATAATATTGTTTTAACATGCTTTTGTGATGCATTTTTACACTTATTTCACTGTATAATTTGTTATATTTTGTCTTTGTAATTTTATGATTTTAGAAAAAATGTCAAAAACGAAAACATTACAATGTTAAATGGGAAGGAAAATATTCTGGTTGTCAGGAGTATCGTCAGACAGGACAAAAGCTTGCTGCAAATTGGGCAAGAAGGATATTAAGTTGAGCTCAATGGGCTGTGGAGCCATAAGTAGCCATGAACAGAGTGCCCAGCACAAAACAATTTTCAAAGCTTCCTCAAACACCCAACCTATTTTTCTGAAGGAAAAACAGTGCCAACACAAACATCAGCAACGTCCGACTCTGTAATATCTCCAATCCAATCATACGGCAAGGATTCAACTATGGCTGAAATCTATTGGTGCTTTAAAGTTGTATTGGACCATCTTTCTTTCCGCTCAATGTCAAATATGGGAGAGGTACTGCAGTGCATGTTTCCAGGCAATGCAATAACTCAAAATTTCTCTCTTTGATACGACAAATCCTCCTATATAATTTCCTTCTGATTGTATCCTTATTTCAAAGAATAGCTTCTATCAATGCTAAGTCAATTGAGATTCTATAACATTTCATTCGATGAATCATTAAATTCGATCACTCAATCTAACCAAATGGACATGCATGTCCGATTTTGGAATAACGAAACTGATATAGTCTGTACAAGGTATTTCAGCTCTGTTAAGAGGAGGCAGAAGCTGCAAACTGAAGTTGATATGCTCCTTTCAGATGCCGACAAGTTGGCTAACCAGGCTGAAGCTGACTCTAACATGCAATTTCTTGTGAAGTCAAATGCTCTAATAAAGGACTTCATGTTATCTAGCTCTCATTTTTGAAATCAATGCAGCTGGTGCTTCCACCCAGACACTAACATAACAGATATTTTGAATTTTGAAAATTCAAAAATTTGTAGAGGAAATTTCAGCGCCCTCTGTATTGTACATAGTATATATTATTATTATTGTTATTTCTATTGACTTCGTGTTTCCTATATTCACTATAATATATTATGTATATTCACAATATTAATCATGGATACATAGTACTTATTTTCTTATAATAAACTGCTTAACGTTTAATTTTTCTGTCTTTAATTTTTTCTTAAATGTCTTTAATTTTTTCTTTAAATCTTATAATGCTTTAAACGCGGGCACCATGACATAGTTTAATCAATTTAACTTTTTCAATAATTAGTTGTAGTCAATTATACATCATGTTTTTGTTTTTTTATCTCAAACAGGAATTGTCTTCATTATTTTCACATTATTTAAATATTTAGTAAAACAATGTCTTCAAGAATGACCAGACGAAGAGGTGGTGGTGAGACTTCTGCTACTTCTTCAAATGTAACTGAGAATGAAGAGGACAATAAATCTGCAGTTGAAGCTATGGAGGTTGATAATGGGGAACCAGAAAACGTGTATGAAGAGGATATAGAAGAATTGGTTGATGATGACGACGAGGAGGAAGAGGAGGAGGAAGAAGAAGAAAATCATCTGTCTCCTCAGGAAACGGCTGCTAGTCAGTGTCGATTACCGGCAAAAGATTTAAGCCTTGATGAACAGAAGATGTATCCTGATCTTGTCCAAAATTTACCACTAAAAGAAGCTTACATATTTGTCAGGAACATCAGTGTAAGTGAAATCAATTATAAATATTTTCCATTATTGTAGTACGAAATATTAAATCGCCTGAATAATTCATTATTTCTAATCCGTGTTTTTTGAAGTTAATTAGTTTGAATTAGGGGTTTTTTTTAAAGATTTTTCTCAATCCTTTTAGGTGGGAGCTAACACAAAAACTTAACAATTTAACTGAGCATATTTGTACTCATTAATTACTCGCTTAATTTTTCTAAATTTTAGTGCTTAATGTGGATTGAAGATCCTCAGTCACAGCTTGTTGGTGATAAAGTGTTTGAAGCTGTATCAAACCGTGAAGAATGGTGTCATCTAATTGAGGCGGCTGGACTAATTCCCCCAACCAATGGTGAAGAAATTAGGCGTATATTGCCAGTAAAGCTATCTTCAACGGCTAATAGAACTATTAGACAGATAGTTGACCAGGCTATGACATTTTTGGAGCGGTACGGCCTCGTGAATATGGGTCGATTTTCTGTGTATAGACCCTCGCTAACTCAGGCACCCGCAAATTTCAAAGTTATAGTGATTGGAGCTGGTGTATCCGGTCTAATGGCGGCCAAACAGTTGAACTATTTTGGTTGTCAAGTGACTATTTTGGAATCTCGTGTGAGCTATAAAATAAACATGAATTTACTGTAAATTGTTTTTAATAATTGATTATTTATTTAAAAGTTCGATGCTACGGCTTAAAATTTATTTAAATACAAATTTTCGTCCTCTCGGACGTAGTCATGTTTTAAGAATAATGATTTTCACAGCAGCGAGCTTTTAGATTAATTTAACCATTAAATGTACAAATGCTGCTTAGAGAAAGCCTTCATTTTATACACACCGATTCCAAATTTTTCTTAAATAAATGAATCGTATATTTATATTCATTGTTAAAGGATCGAATCGGTGGTCGCGTATACACATTCAAGCACAATGATTATGTAGCTGATCTTGGCGCCATGGTTGTGACTGGATTGAGTGAGTTCTGTTCAGGTTTATTTGTAAATCAAAATACTGCTACTATTACATTATTGTCACTCAGCAACGCAACACACACAGCAGCGATCTCACACTAACTTTGCAGCCCAAAAGAGGGGGAGAACTAATGTTTTCATTTTCTAACTAAGTGAATCGAAAACTTTTCGGAATTTAAGTAATTAGTGTTCTTTTTTTTTAAAGAGAAAACGTGCACCTCACTGAGCATGGAATTTATTTGTCCTTTGCTTATACTGACATGTTTTTATATGATCCTTTTTGATTATATATGTAGTCAGATATAATAATGTGAACCTTTCATTATAAATTAAAGAATGTTTCTTTTATACTTTTATTTGGTATGTATAAAGAAATTATTATAGTCGGACATTGCAGTTTTCGTCACCAGAACAGTTTGAACTTTATCATACCATTGATAGCATTTTCTTTTTTCTTTGTATTTTAAAATAGAATTGCAAATATTTACTAACGAAAGACTAATCTATCCTATGGTCTTGAACATTTTCTTATATACATCCGATATCTAACTAAGGAAAAACTCGTCGAACGAATTGATTGATTCGTATCACATGTGAGCGCATAATTTTAAAAGGAAAACTTCCACATCATTGCAAGTCATGCCTACTTCACAAATGAATTGAATGGCTGTTTACCCTGAAAATGTCAGTAAACAGAACCAGTCATATTTAGTCACAGCGTTGTACTACACATATATCAGACCAATAGTTTAAAATGTGTCTATGTTATGTGGATTATAAATCAAACTATTTATTATGATAAACTTTCAACGATAATTTTCTAAAAAAAACAATACTTGACATATTGGTATTAGGTGGTAACCCCGTATCTATTCTGGCTAAACAAATGCCTATCGAACTTGCCCCAATCAAAACAAATTGTCCACTATATGGTCCATATGGTGCCTTAATTGGCAAAGAAAAGGACGAGCCTGTTGAATCAGAATTCAATCGTTTACTTACCACCGCTGCTCATCTCTGTCACGCGAAAGGACTAGATAGCTTGGATGGTCAATCCCTCTCACTTGGCCACACTATTGAAATGCTCATCAAGCAAGTTTATAATTATGTTTTGTGTGTTACTTTATACGGTATATACATATAAATAAAGAATAAACCTTAGAATTTTCTACACAGGATTCGAGTATCTTGATTATATCCCCAAGATTAGTCTACGCAGATAAATCTGAATAATCAGGTTTAACAGGTTTAACACATGACGTGGCAGAATTGTGCATACTGGTATTGGATTAATTTTATTTATTGTTATCCCATATACATTAGGCATACGTATGGTCCATAACAATCTCTTGACTCAACCGATGCCTTCTTGTGTCCTTTCCAAAGCGATTTTGGCGTTTTGACTTTCTTGAGGTATTGTGTGACTTTATCAGTCTACTAATTGCATCACTCCATCTAGTAGGCCTGCCTCTTTGATGTTAACCATTCATATCACGACCATAGTTCAAATGCTTCGAGTTTTCGACGAGAAAGGTATCAACTAACTTTCACATCCATATAACACAATCGTGAAACTCAGAGCACACATGAAAGACAGTTTTGAGGAAGATAAATCTTTTGACTTCCACGTGTCGACTTTGCCACTTTTAAAGTTACTATTAAACGTAGCCTTATTGCCATCATTATTTTATTTCGTCACTGAGATATTCTTCAATCCAGGATGTTATAAATAAGGACTGTGTCATCAGCATATCGTAGATCTGCAATATGTAGGCCGCCAATTTTGAAACCTCTACAGAAATCTTCCAAAGTATGCAGCATGATATTTTCAGTATATAACGAACACAGATCAACTGATTCTTGTATGACTCCGCCGCTAGTTCGAAAGTTTAAAGCCTTCAAAAGTATGCTTCGTTTTTTTAAATTAGTTGCTGTAAATCTGACATTCTCATCCGCTTGTACATATTGTATATGTAATATCAATCACATTAATAGAGAATATGCTTGAATATAATCTACTACTTTGTCAGTAGTATGTTTAATAACAGTTTTTTTAATTGTGCTTGTGCAATTATCTATAAAATGTGACAGGATTAGTAGCTTAGCTTATAAAACATTTCATACTTAAATTATTATCAAATGGAATCTTATTAACAAGAGTTTTCTTCTTTTGTATGTACAATTTCCCCACCTGTTTAAGCTATCATTATTTTGTATCTGTAGATATCAAGAACGTCACTCCAGGCATATCAAATTGAAACATTTAGAACTTCAGGAAACTTTATTGAATAAATTGAATATTCTCTTAGATCAGGTGAGTTGATGTTAAGCTGAATATTCTCCATTAGATGACTTTAATGTACATATATATGTTGATATTTGTGGCGATGTTTTAGATCACTCTAATATTAAAGAGTATCGATGATGTTTCATTTTTATAGATGGCGGTGGTCAGAAAGAAAATAGAAGTAGCTCATGCCGCCTGGTCCAAGGCTGATAATTATGCAAAGAGTTTACGCTCATCAAAAATGTCTCAACTCGACACTAACAGGTAAACTAATTGTTTAATGAGGCTATTTCTCTTTTCGTTTAGAATAACTTCATTCCTTTGTAATCTGATGAAGACACATTTTAAATGTAATTATTATGTGTTGTTACTATTTTGGTTGTCTTCTGCTGATTTGATTATTTGATTATTGTAGTACACATTCATATATTCATACTAAACTAACAATTTTTAGTATCGAGAGCAATGATTCTGTTCGCAGAACTCGGGAAACCTTTCTTGTTGAAGGAGGCGCTGAATTTGAAGCACGGAGGCTTCTACGAGACTTGAGCAAAACATGGGCCGAATTGGAACCTCTTAATGTTGAGCATCGAGACATTATGAAAAAGTTGGAAAGTTTAAAAGCGAATGAACCATTGTAAGATTTAACATTTGTATAACAATGTATAAATAAGCTATCCACTTTCATTTCACACGTTTTCCTGTCTTTCAAGATCAAAATTACAGTAATATTCAATGCCAAGTTTCTATTGTGTAGCCATATGTTTAAACAGTGGAATATCGTATCATACATACTATGCATGAGTTTCTAACTACAATATCTTGTCTGACTAATTGTACAACCCTCAATGTTCCTATAATTCTATTCCAATAAAGTTTCCCAGGTTAACTATCTCCGTACTAAGTCATGTATCTACAGTATCTACTATAGGGACATACAGAATCTTAGGTGGACTAGGTAGGTATGCTATACACATAATCAATATTTAGCTGATTTTGGTTATGAATGCAGTGATAATGTGATTCTATTCTCAATATTTTGTTTTGCCAGTTATTTTTATATTTCGATCTCTGCTTCGTTTCAGAGATTGTTATCTCACTGCTACAGACCGTCAATTGCTCGATTGGCATTTAGCTAACTTAGAATTCGCCAATGCAAGTCAATTGGAGAATCTGTCATTGAAGCATTGGGATCAAGATGATCAGTATGAATTTTCTGGTGACCACATGGTGGTTGCTAATGGATACTGTGCCCTGCCAAATGGATTAGCTGAAGGCTTGCACGTGCAGTTAAAGACTAGCGTTAAAAATATTCGCTACAATAAAGATGGTAATTTATTTGTCTCTTAATTAGTTTCACAAAACTTTAATTTCTGTCAGTCTCCATTTTTGTTGAGTTAAAGTGCTACTAAATAGCCCAAGGGGACAATTAAATACAAATTATACAACATCAGGTAATCAATTGATTGTATTGATTGATATAATCTAAAGAAATACCATATTTCCTGTCGAGAAAGTCCCTTGCATTCTCTATGGTAATCTATTCTTTTGCGAGCTATTATGTGTGAGCTAGTCGTATTTACCGATATGAGTATTCTTCTAGGGGTGATTGTAGAGGCAGTCAATGCAGCCCTTAGTGAAGATGACGTGGTGTCTTACAAAGCGGACGCTGTCATCTGTACACTTCCATTGGGTGTACTGAAGGAATCGCTCAACAATCCCCAAGGCTCCAATGCCCCACAATTTGATCCTCCTCTACCCTCCTGGAAAACGGATGCAATTAAACGATTGGGATATGGAAATCTAAATAAGGTATGTTTTTTAATATTTTCTCATTGAAATTTTATTCAAATTCAATCGTTTATTGTGAAATTTTGAAGAATAATAATTATTATTGGTTTTCACGTTCTATTTCATAAAAGTCCATCCATTTTCATCAGCAATTTCAGCTAACAGAGCAATCTGAAAAAAGTAAATTCAATTTCGTGCGCTGCTGCCTGCTAAATTTAGAATACATACAGGGAGAGAGAAAAAGTAAATTCAATTTCGTCAGAATGTTTTTAAAAGGGGATACAAAGCTAATATTAAATAAAGATTTCGCTCAGAAACTTGAATGACAACTTTTCAAAAAGAAAATTTGTAATTAATATGACGTATTTGCGGTTTAAAAGC
>JAYJLU010029553.1:0-10076 GCA_036873645.1 Minona dolichovesicula | reverse complement strand
AAACGACCATCTTTCGGAAGCAGATTTTATCCTCCTTGAGGGTGCAACTTTTGATAGAGCAAAACCTCTCTTTGTGAAGAGGGTGATTGGCGAGGGCTTGATGGAGGGTTCGAGACCGGTGGGAGATCTTAATGTTGAGTCCTCCTTTCGGAATAGTTGTTTGAGGTGTTTATTCGCTGAATCCCCGATGATAGGGATGGTGAGATATACCGGGTCTGATCTCATGAGTGGGTTCCGCTGCTTGGGTTTAATTTTTGGGTGTTCCACGCTTCTAATGAATGTGTCCGAGCACCCGTTTTCGTGCAGTCTGTGGATCAGCTCCGTTTTAGCCATCTGGTAGTTCTCTTTTGTAGAGCTTCTCGACTTAACTCTCTTAAACTCTTCCTTTATAAAGTTTTTCTTCATAGCCGTGGGGAGGTGTGAGTGGGCGTGTAGCATAACATCTGTTTTGGCAGGTCTTCTGACATCGACGGTGCGCCCTTTCAATTAAGTATTACAGTAAGTAAGTATAAGTAAGTGTTTATTTACTTCTACTTAATCATTAAGGTATAAGATATAAGGTATAAATCATATATATTTGAAAAGGTATCACGAAGGAAGTTCTTAATCTGGAGAAGATCTCAAAAGACCGAATGCTCAACCTTTTCCAAAAGTTACCCAACACGAAGACAAGGGACTCCTACCTTTGATGCCGCAGAGCTATAATTGATCATGATACAGAAGAAATGGAAGTCAATTGCTGTTCAATTCATATGAAGCGCAGTCGCGATAATAAGACTTTTTAAATTTTATTTATTTATTTATATGGCATCAAAATATAAAAAAAAATGTTTTTTTTACGTCTGCGTTTTGGTGTAGTATTATGAGTAAATTTGATTTTTGTGTTTGAACCTAAATTTGAAATTGTGTATACCCTTAGATATACCTTTAAACCATTGTTAATGTTAAAAAACAATAAAGCATTGACAAGGAAAATAATTAGGTATACTACTTGAATTGTTTATATTAGAGTATTCGTCCCTGGTAGATGTATTGAGTCTTATGAGTTTCTGCTGAACAATTGATGCTAGGTACCATCATCAATTCAAAATCTGAAACCAACATCATAGATTTTCTGCGAAATCCAATGAAATGCCATAATTTATCTAAGAAAGTTTCATCCGAAATAGACCATCTTTTAACTATGACAGTTGATAGGTACTTCGAGAATGACGAATTATAAGCACCGGACGAAGCAATGATTTGGTTGTGCCTGTTGGTAGTATTTACATGAATTCATTCTTAAAATACTTCCTATAAATATTCTTTACCCATCAGGGTCTTACTTAAAATCTTAGTAATAATTTAGTCAGTCTCTGCCATACATATATTGTTGTAAAGAATCTGATCTACACGTATTCGTAACTATATGTTGGTTGACGCATTTTTAAACAATTACGCAGTTAAACAAATTCATTTATAAGACGTATATAGTTGGACCGTCTTCGTTTTTAGTTGAATAACTCTTTGAAATATGAGCAAGTCCTCGAAACATCATAATTTTGTATAGGTACTCCCCAGACACTCTAATCACCTCGCAAAACCTATCACAGCGATACGGGAGGACCTGTACCTAGTTTCGAATTCCTCGCGTTTCGAGTTCCTCAACTAAAAAATATCTTACATACGGGCATAGCAGTTTACATAAATATAACAATTATGTATATGATTGAATTCTGTAAGACTAAATTATTTTATATACCTACCACAATTCATAGAGTCCTGCCCGAGTCCAAAGGATCATAGGGAAAACTTTTGTAACTTTTGTAAAGTATATCTTTCCCTATATATAAACAACGTATTCTATTCTTTATTATCATTAATGTCTTATGTCTATGAGTGTAGTTATCTCTTTGTTTCGCATTAAAATTTTTTTATTCAGAGTAAATTATTTCATTAACATTTTTAATATATTAAATGCGTACTCTTATACCTACGTGTGTTCATGCCATGTGTGACAAATTATACCTATGCCTATAACATTTACATAGATCATGCACATAAATAACATATACATAATTTTATGTTTATTACCTATGTCATACCGTACCGTACCTATACCTTGTGCGTTTTTTTCTCTTATCTTTAACTGAATTATGTATATTACAAGACCTATGTATATGTACTTGTCTATCTTGGATGCTGTCTCGACCAGTTTATACTGCCTGCGCATCCACGGTAATGATCTATTACCAAAATATATTATTACTATTATTATTATTATTATTTCTTACGATATTGTTTGTATATGTAAAATATTGTTTAAGGTATTTTGTGCGGTTAATTCATTCTGGTTTGCTGTTTGATTGTCGTATTGACTGTGCATTTACAACACTTAATTTTCTGTGCATGCTTCATTTCTTTGAGTTGGCATTTTTGATATTGTTAATTGCTATATTGCTATTACTAGCAATCTGCCCATTACATGCTGGAATTAATTTTCACCTAAAAGTTTGTAAATACTATTTAGTGAGTTGAAAGGGAATTAAGTTGAAATATGACATACAAACATGATAACTAGAATAAATAAAACATTCATATTCTTATAAATTCTTAAAAAAACATTCTTATAAACATCATATATTCTCATAATTAAGATGAAACAATACAAAACATGATAAACAGATACTTTGCTAATTTAATTGCTAATTTATTTTTCCACCCCTTATAAAAACAGGATATCTGGAAAACCTAATAATGGAAGAAGGGATTCATTAGGGTTATATTTATAAGGGGTGGAAAAATAAATTCTAGGATAGGGTGAAGTGGGGTAGTGTGCCACATCCAGTTTTTGTCTTTATCCATGCATCAGTTACCTTTATTTTTCTACATATTATAGTACAATATGTTGTTGTTTTATATAGTACATATTTTTTTTCAGAATATCTTTCATAAAGTCAATTGGTACATTGTTAAACTTTATCTGAAAATTCAATTCAATTTTAAATTCAAACTATGTTAATACTTTTTGTTACTTTGCATATTGTAATTTATTTTAATAAATGAAACTGTATTTTTGTTACCTACTTAGACAAGACTACTTCTGATAATAATAATAAAATAAAAATAATTTGATGGGATGGAAGAAAATAGCAAAGGCACACTTACCCCACTATTTTCATAATGGGGTAAGTGTGCAAGGTTGTAATTCTAAAATGCCACTTTGAATTATTAATACTACAGAGGTGGCAGAACAGTTATAAATAGTTATTTTCAAATATAGCGAGCTGAACTTGATTATCAGCCAGGATGAGCCACCAAACTATCAAATTGGTGAATATGTCATATGTCATAGTCTTATATGAAGAAGATTGTTTTCCTGGTGAGGTAGTTACTGTTGAGTTGAATGAATATGAGGTATCTATATTCAGACGATTTGGCAGCAACACATAGGTTTGGCCTACAAAAGCAGATTGCATTTGGTATTCCAGTGATAAGGTTATTCAGGCTAGCATGTGACATTGACTAACTAGGTACTATTGTTTTCATTTCTGTTTGTGTACTGCCTCAATTGCATTTATATTATTACCTTCACCTGTTTCATACATATTACACTTTTACAGTTTGATTGTGCATTGACTAACAACTATTTTTGTCTATCTATCTGTATAGTATGTTAATAGTGTCTCCATTGCAGTTATATTATTATATCATTCTAATATAATACACTTCTATAGTTTTTTAAGTTTATTATATTATATTAAACCCATAATGCATATTATAGGTACTATTGTAATGTTTTTTTTAAAAAAATAAGGGGCACACTTACCCCACATATGGGGTAAGTGTGCCATCTGTCTGTTTTTTAAAAAACAATAAACATCAAAAAAGAAAAAGAAAATTGGACAAATAATGACATGAGCTAATGAAGTAGTGTTCCATGAGTTGTACTATGCATTAAATCTGAATCCTATATGGTAATAAATAGGTTGTGATTAGTGAAATGAAATTTGTTTTCCATTTTCATACTGATGCATTCAGATAGTCACCCTATAAAATTATTTTAAATGATTGTATATATGTTGTGGCCCAATTGAGAACCACAAGAAGTTTGGAACTGGTTGGCCCCAGTTGCAAACTTTTTAGTGGTTTGGAACTGGCCAGACAGTTCCAAACTGGTCAACAAGTTGAGAACTTCTTAGAATATGTATGTTTTTGTGAATATTAAATGGTTCCTTACTGGGCTGACCAGTTGAGAACTTTTTATAAATATATTTTAAAAAACAATTTAATATTATATAATAACAAACCAATTAAATTAAAAATTCTAAGAGGTAAACAATTCATTATTTATTAAATATTATTTTGTGGTTCTCAACTTGTCGACCAGTTCGGCACTATCCGACCCATTGCAAACCACTAAACTTCTTGTGGTTCTCAATTGGGCCACAACAATATATAATGTCATAACATATTCATGATATCTATTTGAATATATGTAAATTGATTAAAATTGAATTTTGACTTAAATTTATTATTACAATTTGCTATTGATTATGAATGCACTAATTTGATATATTAAATATATTTTTGTTAATAAAGGCTATTTTTTCTAAAAAATTCTAAATTTAGGATTTGATGGGTTCCAAAGAAATTAACTGCAATGAATCTAAATTGGGAAGTATGTACTCCACTTTATATGACTCTTATGAAAAGGAAGGTAAGATTTAAATTATTGAATTTATATTACTTTTCAAACTCATATTTTGGTTGATATTTTGTTTTCAATAAAAGTTTTAGAAATAGAATAACCTAATTTTACAGGAATCAATTTCAAAAGGAATAAAAAATAATCAAGAGCTCAAATTTTCTCAATAAATAAATTCATCCAATTTTTATGTGTGGTTGTCCATTACTCAATATGGTGACATTAATATTATTTTGCATAATCATACGGAACACAATCTTATTCCAAAAAGATTTTATTGGTATAATTTATGTGTCTTTGTAAATAATATAATTTAGTTGATGTACTGTCATTATTTTATAAAATAAAATTTTAAAGCTGTTTGAATATTAAATTTTATGTTATATTTATTCATTTTTAATTAAGGTACCTATTATGAATCGATTCTAAATTGCTTGTTTGAAGATGTACCATTAAATTCATTGGTAACAGAAGAAATGTCTTCACAACTTTCATCTTTGTCAAAAGTTTTATGTGTCCTCAAGAGTAATCACAAACTATCAAAGTATATAATTATCTGATTAATATATCTATTCAACATTAGAAAGGTTTATTTCTATTCATTTGAGTAGCTCAGATGGTGGAATAACTGCTACTTTAAATAACTGAGAATCTGGTAAATATTTGTTCCTTGTAAAAGTGGCATGGGGTTAACTATTCAGTAATTGCTTTTATTTGCTCTGTGTCCATCAGATTGAGTCATTTAGAAAAATAATTCTCTATGTAATATATAGAAAAGTCTATTTTTCCAGCCAGACAGTATGCACCACTGAAGAAATATAATCATTATTTGTGAATTAAACAAAGCATCAAAATGTTTTCAGACTTTAAATCCATGAATTCTTTAAATTCTCACAACTCTTTATCCTATTTACTTTTATATTTCATGGCTGCTATCTTGTCAATTACATGAACAGCTACATACTTTTCATATTGTTTTAGCATATTGTCCAGCTCACATGATTTTAAATGTGAATTGAAACAATTGGCATCATCTCGAAGTTTTCTTCTCAATAAAATGGACCAGTATAGAAATCTGCACACTACATCAGAGGAGGTGAAAAGTCAAGCTGAATGGTGAGAATGAGATAAATTAATGATCAATATATAGGTTGGCGCATAAAAAACCGCGTTTTTAGAATCTAAAGAGCTGACGACATTGATTCCTGAAGTGATGCACCATGCTCTGGAGATATTGATAATTCATTGTAACGATGTAATAGAACATTTAGAGATTATGTATTGTAAAATGTAAAGCAATTAAACTTTAAATTGAATGTGTATATATATTAATTATGTTATTGTTTTCATGAAATAAACCAATATATGGATTAAAAAACGCGGTTTTTTATGCGCCAACCTATACTTCTGCATTCAATACCTTTCGAATATTATTCATCACAGTTTGGGTGATTGTTTTATCTAAGGAAGGTTTTCATTTGAATATAGCAAAATGTACAGTGATTGGTTGAACTTTATTTGAAGATGCACTCTTATATAAATAAAATATATCCTGACTGAAAGACTGTAAAAATAGTTGAATTTTCCATATTTTATATTATCGCATAAGTGTTCTGAAATTTGATGATGAACCAATTATCCTAAGTCTTAATTGGAATAATAAATGAATTCTATTCATTTGGAAGAGTAATTGTAATTGTTCAAATGCAATTTTTCAGTATGAGTATGGAGCTAGATAACTCTTGGGAAGACAGAAAATCCATTTTCAAGGAGGAATTGGTATCCATTAAGGCTCATGACAAAAAGAAAAAACAGTATGAAAAAAAAGCTGAGGAGTATGTAGTAAGCCATAATGCGATTATTATTGGTTACTACAAAATTTCTTGATTATTATATCATTTCTTATTAAGTAAGGTTTCTGTTGTAAATTTAAGTTTTGTAAATGAATTTTCTGATTTATAACTGTGTTGTATTATAAGTTCCATTACAGATTATTAATTTTCTTAGTGGAGCTTAATATTACATTGACTGCTCATTCTTATCAGATCTGCATCTACTGTTTTAAAAAGCCCTACCCTACATGGATAATACTTTTTTACAGGCGAAGTTGGAAGCGGGTGGATTTCAAAGTGGATTTACACAAGAACTTCTCATCGATAAGTCAAAGGTAGAATTTCTTTAAAAATTTAATTAATGTATAACATTTTATATTTAGGATTATCAGTTTAATTTCCCAGGTTTCATAAGGTGTTCTCTTTCCAACAGAACCATATTATCAATCTGATAGTTATGTATAGTAATTTCGGTGTAATTTCAACCTTGTGTAACTGGTAGATGTCCATCTAAATCAGTATCTGACCTTTCTATCCTCCAACTTCTGACAAACATTTGGCAGACATACATACCACATATATATGTATATGTAAACCATAGAGATGTCATGCTGTTATATATACATATAGAGTGGCAGTCTGATTTCATTTAAGGAAACATTTGAAGCTCTAAATCTGCAGGCAAATCGTCCAATACTGAGCTGTGATTCGCTGAGAATTAATGGCTGACTTCTAATAAATGACGAATAAATTACTCGATTGGGTTCGCTTGCCTGCAGACGCCATGTTTCTAATTGTCCCCTCAATATGAATTAGATCACCACTCGATAGTTACCTATCTACATCTCTATGTGATGTAGACTCATGTGATAGACTCAAATGCGAACATTTATAATTTCAGGAGATTGAAAAACTGAAAGAGAGACTCCAAATTTTAGAAGATGCCATTGATTCTTATAAGGGACTACCGCCTGTAAATTTGTGTATTTTATTCTTTATACCATTATTACATATAATTACACAAGTAAATACAGGATTCTTACAGAATTCAACAGATAATTAGTAATTTATCTATGCTGGCTACAACTCTATTTCGATTCATATTTAATCAATGAGTTCATTCCACAATCAAAACGAGCGGTTTATTAATATCCGTGTTTGTTTTTATTGATATTAAAAGCAAGATATCTGAAGAAGAGTACGTGTTGATTTGATCTCCACTGTCGATTATCCTCACTAATATAACATTAACTACGTGTGTTATATCTCAAATATTCTTGAAATGATACCCCCTTGGGTGTGGTAGAACCATAGAGATCTAATTGGCTTACGGTGGCAGTCTGGGGAAACAATTTGAAACTTTGCTTCTGTATAAGCAACTCATCCAATATACTCAACTGTGATTCGCTGATTAAGTACTAATCGCGAATATATTGCTCGATTGGGTTGGCTGGCCTGACCTGCAAACACCATCTTTCTAAAATTGTGCCCTCAATAAAAATGATAGATCATGACTCTGCAATCAACAATAACCTTCTACATGTCTATGCGTAAAAAAAGGGTATATGTTTGTTAAACTTATCTAGTAGATATGATAGTCTCTTCTAATTGGTCATCGAGATTTTTCTCTCTTATTCTAGAACAAACCGAAAGCCAAAGAAGCTCTTAAAAATGCCATCGATGAATTAGTAAGTCAATTAAACTATCGATTGGTAATTACAAAATGTACTTATTTAATTTTGAAAATTAACAGTGACTAGATAAATAATAATAATGTTTATTTAAACATTTGACAGAACGCAAATGAGTATAATAATTTATAAATTACAGTTAGAGAGAATATGTTGAACATAGAAAGGAAATTCAAAAGTTAATTAGGGTTATTCATAGATAGATTATAGATATCGCTATGGGATCGGTGGTCCTGCGGCATTTGAAGGTTTTGTGATCGTAGGATTGAACAGCACCTATTGTGAAGTTTTGTTTTCTTAGGGAGTATTTCGTAGTCTTCAAGGGAGAAGGTGGTGTAAGCAGTGGTATTTTTGTTGGATGGTTTTAAAAAGGCGTAGGTCATACTTTTGTGTCGTGTAATGGATTCGAAATCGCTATTGCAATAACCCCATTTGATACATCTATGTACTTAGGACTGTTTCTATTCTATTTCGCTCAGTTTTGCTGGTATAGTCCCACCATGCTTGGGATGCGTAGAGAGTTTGGACTTTATTATGGCGCGAAAGACAGCGTGGAGATCAGCTTTGTTTAGCCCATAGAGTATTAACAGTAATACAGATGTATTACTCTCGAAATATTGAAATGCATATCGATGGTTGTAGATTACACGCGGCTGAAAAATTCCTATCTCTGTTATTAAAAAACTACCAATTTCAATTTATAATGGCGTTGAATTTTCAATCTGTAAAGGGATTTCGTGCAGTTTGTTATGATCAGTGTGGGGACTCGTCTGATGGGTTGTTTGGTTCTAGGTCTATTAAGGATGGGAATAAATTACTAACAGTGAGTTTCATCTCCATACAGTCTTAACCGATTTGTAAAATTTATAGCTGTTTGGATCCATTATTTACTAATGTATATCAACTTAATAACTTAATTGTAGTTGAATATTCCGAGATAGCTAGTCAGGGACTACTATAATATATATATATATAAACAATATATTATAGTAGTCCCTGTAGCTAGTATTCAAATAGACATTCATATGATCTCAAACTAAGTAAAACAAAATTTTGATTTAATTGCCAACATTTTATATTATATTTGGATGACTACTATGCAATATTCTCAACTTTTAGTCGAGTATCGACGCTCAGTTGGTTGAAGCTATGAATCTACAGAAGTTCTGATAGTCAGTGCTTCAACTATCTCTTATATTGCATTTGTGACTCGACTTTCTAATGACGCATTAAAATTGATTATATTTCACTTGTTGCCAATTAATGTACATTTTTACATATTTTTTGGTTGAATGATGAGTTTTATGCAGATATATCTCATATCAGTATTGTATAAAGTTTTTAATCTTCTGATATGCATTTTTCTAAAATTTAAAAGGAATACATTTGTAAACCTGTTGTCGCGGAAGTACCGAGGCACCACGGCATTTAAATGAATATAATAATAATAAACATTTCTAGAACTACTCTAAAATATCAATAAATAATATTCAAGTAATCTCTGGAACATTTTATTTTTATAGTTGGAATTCAAATAGTACATAATGGGATCAATTATAATTATTAAACAGATGCGGATTCAGAAAATATCGTTGCGTATAGTATATAGTCAATAAAAGCTAGATTTTTGCACGCTATACGCATGATTATAACGGATTAGGAATATCACAATTAGTATAGTTGTTTCAGTCTTGATTGTTTTTATTTTTAGAAGGCAGCCAAGATAAAATTGTTAATGATAAAAATGATTTTATACCTTTTGTTAAAATAATTTATTTTTTATGTACTGCTATACAAACAACGCTGTCCGCTGACCGTTGTCCTTACAAACTTTCTCGTTAATTACAAATTTTATATTTATTCCTA
>JAYJLU010029331.1:0-10089 GCA_036873645.1 Minona dolichovesicula | reverse complement strand
GGTTATCGTTATCATGATTTCATGAATTTCTGGTTATCGATATCATGATTTCATGAATTTCTGGTTATCGATATCATGATTTCATGAATTTCTGGTTATCGTTATCATGATTTCATGAATTTCTGGTTATCGTTATCATGATTTCAGTTAAATCATTATTATTGCGTAAATTTCTATTCATATGACTTTATTTCTAATTTCTATATGAGTGCAATTAGTTGTTTGGATCATGAATTACTTTAATGCTTATTAATAACGAACGGAGTCCTGATAACTTCATTATTTTTAGGATATTGTTATTTCTATGAATATAATTTGTGCTAGTTAATTTACATTTAATTGTATATACCAATATTCAATAAAAAATTAAGTGTCTATGAAGTGATATCATATAGATATCATGATATCAAGTTTAATCCTCTCATAACATTAATAACGGGAAATTTTATGGATACAAAGCGACCATGATTGAGAAAATCACAAACAATGTGTGGTATGGCCACCCCTGGCATCAATAACTGCGGCCACTCTCTTGGACATTGAATTTACCAATTTCTTGCAAATTTCCATAAGTTCTAAATTATGACGATATCAAACATCCCAGAAATGCGCAATGACTTCCTTTGTAGATCAAATGTTGTCTTCTCGTAGTCTGTCTTTCAAGATTGTCCACAAATTTTCAAATGGATTTACGTCCGGGGATGAAGGTGGCTATGATAGTGGTCACTTGATGTCCTTACTGGTTATTGCTGCCATAGAAACTTTGCTTACATAGCAAGAGGCATTCTCCTGCTGGAAAAATGCCTCTTCCATCTGTGGAAAAACCGTAATTTTGAAAACTTTCGTAACATCGATGAACTTTTCTATGGATTCCTTGTTGTCTCAGCCACAAGCTCTTACTGTGACACAGAATGCAAAACCACGACCATATCATCCCAGAAGTTGGAAACTTACACAACTGTCTGTTGGTTGGTATAGTGAAGCTTGGTCATCGTCACTCTATATGGGACAGTTTTCAGTCATCTTCTGTCCAGTGGGAATTGTCCTTGGCAAATTGAATTCTCTAATGAGGTATAGTCCCCAAATTCGATCCGAATTTAATCAACATTTTCCCCGAAATCTATTCTGTCTTTTTTTAATATCATTCCTAATTATACACATAATTATGACAAATGAGAAGAGAAGCCTATTTAGGATTCTTGAGGCAATCAAATGGAAAATATGTATTTAAACTCAGTTTAATAGAATGATCGACAAATATTTTGTCTATCTATGGCTTAGTATGTGAACTGTGTAGGATTACCTGCTATACCTGCTATACTGTTTAATATTAATTAAAAAACCATACGGATTCATCCCTTCACAGTCGCCTATAATTCCTATAGATCTCTGTAGCAAATACAATATCATTCTGCAGCATAGGTATGTATTATGAAATTGCTGCATGCAAATAAATTTCAGCAAACTTTCTGAAATCAAGTCACTGTAATAATTCAGCATAGAGTTTATAATTTGTTTTATAGAAGTTGCTGTTTGTGAGTTGGTTTTAACAATAAAATTTAGTAGGTGGAGATTATGTACTTCGTTACGAACATTTAATACTCCTGAGCATGATGAATATGTTTTAATGATCGACACAGCTTTGAGAAATTGTCTTGATGTTTTCATAGGATTTTAAGTACATAATTATGTGCCTGTTAAAGTTGGTTGAATCAATGATTTGCAGTATAATTCAATACAGTAGTACTTGCCTTATGCGACTGAATATATTTGCACCGATTTAATTTCCAATATTATTTTGTTATTTAAATTATTTGATGCATAATATTTGTCTAGAATGAACTACTTTAACATAAAAATAAAGTTTTACTTACTACAGCATTTTATTTATCAACGAAACGACAAACGTGATCATATGGTCATGCTAGGTATTTACAGAACTAATAATATTTAATAATACAATATTAGAAGAATGCATTCTTCTATTATTCATATACATTACTCTATTGTTCATTTAACATGTATAGGATAGTCACTGGAGAAACAATATGTATACAAAGGACGTCAACATCATAGAGTAAACATAATACAGAGGTTCAACTCTCGATACTAGATATTATTTGTATATCGAAAACGCAGTGCTAATTGACAGAAACTCCTATCTCCACCATTATACATAAATTGGTCACAAATTGTTATAGCGACGAAACCCAATGGCGGACATACATAATTCTAATACCAAATTAAAGTATAAAAGGAACGCTTTTAAAAAATATAAAATTCATATTAATTAATTTATTTGAAATTATATCTCTTGATAGAACAATAATTTGTTTATTTACTATGTAATTTTGTATATCATTTTGTTCAATTTAACTTACTAAGCAAGAAAAAAAAATTTTGCCAGACAGTATTATGAATTTTATATTTTTTAAAAGCTCTCTTTTTATCCTTTAATTTGGTAAAAGAATTATTAATGGCCGCCGTTGAGTTTCGTCGCTATGATATTTTGAACTTTACCAATTTATAATGGTGAAGATAGAAATTTTCTGTCAATTAGCACTTCTAAATCGATATACAAATATCTAGTATCGAGAGTTGAACCTCTGTATTATGTTAACTCTATGGTCCACATCATATTTGGCGCATTCACTATAATTCTCACAATTGCGTATAAAATCTGTGAAAAACGACGTCTTTTGGTTCCAGCTGGGATTTGAATGTATCTGGGGTAGTCCAGTGATGTAAACCATCATACCAGATCTCCCCATGTCTTGACCCCTCTTTCGGATGATGGCTTACCAGGGGGCAGCGTGGAGATTTGCCAAGACGAGTAAGAAATCCTGACATAAATCCTTTTGTGAATCTCACGATGTGACGAATGCGGATTTCCTGAGAATATTCCAGGCTTTTGTATAGCCACATCATTGACCAAGGAAAAATAAGAATGCACCATTTTCCCTCTGATATGGATTCAATAGCAGGTGTAATTTGGTCTTTGCTACTGAGTGAGTATGGTATATAGTATATAGTTACATAAAAACTATTATATAAAGCCTGTTGTTGAGTGGTTAGCGTTGCTGACTCTCAAGCCGACGACATGGGTTCGAACCCTCACTAGTTGAAAACTTCTAGCTAATAATAATCTTATTTTAAATCTGAATTTTTAGGTGATAATTTCTCGGTGGAAATAATTTACAGTAATCGTTAAATTTATATACATAGTTGTCATTTCTTAAAGTGACAATAAGTGACAAAAAATATTCATTGGTTTGTAATGACCAAAGGCAGAAAACTTTAAGATCATTCATGTGTTACCTGTGATCAAGCAATTACAATTCTACACTCGATATATTGAGCAGTGAACTCAGGTCTCATTTTACGAATCAGTTTTACTCAGTTTTTAGCTTATATAGCTCAGTAAGAAAGTTAATGAATAGGCAAACTTTAATTAAATAAACTCGCCAGCAGTGTTTGTGTTAACTAATCAAGCAAACAAAAGAACTATTTTTTGTAGCTATGTTT
The DNA here is from genome assembly GCA_036873645.1 of Minona dolichovesicula. Lineage (NCBI taxonomy): Eukaryota > Metazoa > Platyhelminthes > Proseriata > Monocelididae > Minona > Minona dolichovesicula. The sequence continues at coordinate 6,564 of JAYJLU010029331.1, read as the reverse complement.
AAACTTAATAAAGATATCTTCAACTAAAATATTAAGTAGATTCTAAAAATGAATTGTGCAAAAGTTTGAAATCTGATGAAAAAGTTTAAGGATAAAATGTTTTATTACCAAGGAACGTGTCTTATTTTTAAAAGAATGTAATACATAACGTCAAAGAGGTTTGCTAATTAACATACATATTATATTGGACCATAGTCAAAGGCTCAAATGAAGAACATACCCACTATTATGATCAGCATTAAATTTTGATCTCGTAAAATGTGTTATGGCAGAGGGGTGACTTGAAATAAAACTTTATGGCCTCTATATACTCATATTGCGTATTTAGCCAATATTAAACGAACATATTTTTAATTGTCTGTCCAATAGTACATACATATTATTTCGATATAAAAGAGAGAGAGAGAGAGAAAGAGAAGGTTCATGCTTGTGCGAAAGAAGTTTTTCTAGTTGAGAACATATGTATATTAGCTCTTTGCTGTCAAGTTCGCCTAAATTGTTTGGCATTAATTAATGAATATTCATAGAACATCATCTACTATCTCTTATCTCTTCTGACCAGTTCATTTGTGTTCATTTTAGAACCAACAAAATATGTTTGACATCAATAACTTACTACTATAATTGCATTAACTAGTAAATCAATAAATCAACATTTGTCTCTATAGTATATAATTAAAAATGTTATCACATGAAATCATCAAGGGATCTATCTATAAACTATAGATAAGTACACTATACAGCATGAATATCTCATCCTGTGTACATTGTAAAATACTGTTCGATTTATATTTTATTTTTAGAAGTGCTAATTAGGGTTCTGTAATGTATTCTCTATAATGTTGTTTATCTGTTCTAATATCATAAAACACATTGCACATTTAAGTCACATTGCTTGCATACATATGTATATCGTACGTATAATTACTCTTCTGCTGTGATACCTTACTTATTTAATAAACATAGTCAAAACCTCCGCCTCTTTACCCTTATGAATTCTGTTTTGACTCGGTAAATCGGTCACTAAATCCATTAGAAATTTAATCTGACATGTCAGTATTGTTTATATTCCAGGCAATATCAAATCAAACCGATATAACATTCCCATATCAGTATTTTTTTAATTTGAATTCATTTCCAATTGAAAATTATTCGAGCTGTTTTATGTAATTGAATGAATTAACGTATGCTTCTATTAATTAATGAAATAATTAGCCTAAATAATCTTTCAAATTTTGATGCATGCAATTTTAGAATCGTATCTCATCTTTAAAAAAATTGCCTGGCTGAATATCTCTAGATAATAATATTTTCAATGCAACTGAATGGAAAACTAGATAACACGAGAAAATATCCCCGCGTGACCCAGTAAATCACTCTAACTATTCACTAGAATTAGGATAAAGTTTTTAATACACACATGTTACAGTTTTTACAGTATTCTTTTAAAAATCAATCAAATTAGACTTTAAGTTGTAATAATGATTAAAGAATCAGAAATAATCCTTGTTGAGCTAACAAATGTTTATTTATAAGTATAGGTAGATATATGTAGGTATGTATAAAATAAATAATTAATTTAGTATCAAGTTTCCACGTTTTTATTTAAAATGAAATATTTAAAAAAAATTGTTAGCTCAACAAATATTATCACATGGCCTGATTACATAATGTCCTTTTGTGTGGTTATTTTACATTTTATAAAAACTAAAATATGTACAATACATACGAGTATATAATTACACTTTTACTTAATTTGCAATGTTTTCATTTTTTTCCATATTTACTTTCGTATCATTTTCATATTGTCATTTCTCGCATTTTACTCAATTTTTTCGCGCTTAATCTATCCATACCTAAACCATTTTTATATTAAAAGGATCAACCTTGATCAGTTTATTGTTGCCTTTGTCTTTTTACATAATGTTACCTACTCATAATGTACTAATAACGTGTTCTTTCTAAATAAATTATTATTATTATTATTATTATTATTTTTGATCTTTTGTTTAAAATGTTAATATTAAAATGTAATAATTCCTTTTTTCAATTTGGTGCTTGAGTTTTGAGATCCAAATGGCTTCCTTGAGACGGAGGTTGATTGAGCTGTGTCCTTTTGCAAGGATTGACTGGATATAGGATGCTTTGCTGGTTTGAGTGTGTTTGAAGACTGAGTTATTGTCGATATGGGTATGATATATGTTCCTTATATCTTTGGTGTAATTTTCTGATCGTGTTTCCTATGTATTGTTGGTTGCATTTCGTATATTTGATGGTGTAGACGCGCCCGTTAGAATCAAGGCAATATTCGCTGTTGAATGTGCAATATTTCAGATCGCAATTTTCTTTTGGGCTTTGTTTTCTTAAGGACGTCGCGTAAGGTTTTTGATTTTTTGTAAATACGGATGGGGAGGTCGTGTTTTCTTTTGAAGTGTTTTTTTTTACATCGGAGTCGATGGAGTCAGAGAGGACTGAAAATTTGAAGTAGGTACTTGTTGGCTTACGGTGTGTGGTTACTTCTTTTAAAATGCTGCTCTATGAAACCTGCATCTATTTATGTATATTTGTGAATGAATCCATTGCATTTCATTGCTTGGCAGTTATAATATGTACTTTATAAGTGAGATTGCATTTTAAATAATTCATGAAAGATATTCTTCCCGTCATAGAATTTCTAGAGAAATTTACTTTTGTTTTTTGTGATGTAATTCTATCAAATTATTATGTTGAAAAATATTTAAATTGATTTAAATGGATATTTTGCTCAGTGTATCTGGGGGTTATCTACAGTGCTGGGAAAATGAAACCGTAGCAGCTCATGTTTTCATGATTTTATAAATTCTATGTATTCTATGGGAATTCATTCAGTTGTGGCCAAACCAATTTCAGCCCAATCAGTCCAGTGGTTCGGCCATAACTGAATGAATTACCACAGAATACATAGAATTTAGAAAATGTTGAAAAAACGAGCTGTTACAGTTTCTTTTTCCAGCCCTGTAGTAAGTATTAAATTCACGAGAGCTCTGTAAAACTGTCTAACAAAATAATTGGTCGTCCTGAAAAAAGAAAATGTCAATTAATTTAATTCATGCGAAATTTAATGAATGAACTGAAGAAAATTTTCTTTTAAAACTGATTTTAATTAATGAAAAGTGATTATATTTATAGCTATTCCTTTTTTTTAATGATTAAAAAGCTAATACATAGAAATATTTTGAAATAATTCAATTTGTCTTGTAATAATTGAGACGCAGATGATAATATGTGCATCAAATATGTAGATCCGTAAATATTCACCAAAAAGTAGAGTGTCATTGAGTAAAACCTTAATTGAGTTTTAAACACAATGTTTTAATCATACGAATATCTACAGAAATTTGTCAAATAACACAGTAAAGAATTATATTGCATTAAATGCATTAATGAACAGGTTGGGTGGGTTTCAATTGAAATGATATATTATGTTTAATAAAAGCGTAAAAGACTGTATACAGTCTATTTGCTGTAAAGTGAATTGTACATTTGTGAATTCATACTTAGTTTATTACAGTAGTCCCTGTCTATAGCGACTTCGTTTCTGCCAGGATAATGTCGTTAAAGACAGGTGACTACTGAAGACACTATATCTATATTTAGGCTTTTTTGTACACGCAAAATGGTAACAGGGTAACTTAAAATGTGATTCTTTGATACTTTTTAAATAAGTCATGGACGACCATGTCCCATGGATTCATATGAACCATGACCACTGGATTTTTAATGATTATAAAGAACACACTTGATCAATTGTTGTCAATATTATGTACAAGAAGATACACAATTGAATTACTATCTGTCATCTTCAAAACCACATGGCTTATTGGTTAGCTATGAATACATATTTATTAGCTATGAATTCTAGGTACAAATTAAAAAGAGTTGTAATATTTTAAGTCATAAGATTTTAAATTAATTGGAACTAAATATACCTAATAAAAATAATAAGTTACCATTACTATAAGCAGTTGACATTTTGTATTTCATGCTAAGTCATTTACATAGTATTTTCTTTTTAAGATATATACATAAATACATTATACTACTAATTTTGTATATCACTGTTGAGTTTCAGAAATAATTTTCCTTTTGTTCCCAGAATGTTTGCGTTCTCCAGAGTTACTCTACATGACAAAAATCTCTTACCATTTAACCGCTTACATGAATAATTTTGAAAGGCTGATTTTGAAAATTTGAATACCAACAAAACGATCTGTTGACTGTTGAAAGCTATTACACGCGTCAACAGATTTTTTAATTGAATCTTCATTTTCACTTTTCAGTTGATCATTTACTTTTGTGCTAAATGAAATAATCAATTGACAATGGATTTTCTTGCTTGATGAGATAAAATTTTAAAAATGTATCCGTCTAAATGGGGAAATTTCTGTGAGAAAATGTGAATCAATTCTCGGGAGATAATGCACAACACTGGATGAACTTCGAAAAATAGTTAATTACGATTGTTATTAGGAAACAAAATTGTTTCGTAAACAATCTTTCTGCTTGCAGAAGTATACAGTATAAGTTTAGTTCAGTATTTCTCAATTGTGCTCAGAAACTTACAGTCCACGCAGAATATTTAAAAAAGTACAGTTTCGTTTACTCTTTCATCTTTGCAAATTAAAAAATTCTACAGAATTTTACAGAAAGAAGTGTATTCTGGCAAATTTGAGTAAAGAAACTTTTGTAAAAGAGTTTTTAAAATGAACTTTTAACTTTCATTTTAAAAAATTTTAAATCTAATTTCCTTCACCCAATTTTATGTTTCATCATTTTTATTTTCGCGCTCTCCCTTTGTTCTTTGTTAATCTTACAAATCAATTTATTATTTAGGTCTTCTCTCATATCAGTATTGATAGCTTTTATCAGTATTCCATTTCATTGTATGTAATTATATAATAACATACGTCATTCGATTAGAGTATTATTAACGATGCTATGTCTCATTTTATATATATAATACGACCCATCTCTCATTATTTTTACTCATTATTTTACATGTGGAGAGGATCTCCGCTTGTAAGAATATAAGTCTTCACAACAACACAGTATTCTTTTCTTTCATTTCAAATTATAATTAAATATGCTGCAAAGGGAAGATCACAATTTTATCAAAGTAAAATAGTTCATAACAACAACAACAATCCCTTAAAAGGGGACATTGTTTTAAAACTTTTTAACAACGGCGACAAAATACAATTTGAACGATCCTAGTATAATTGAAGGTTTGATACACAAGAAGTAAACTAAAAAGATATACATTGTATTTGTAACGGATTTGTAACTTATATTTATAACATTAAATTTTGATGATACACAGAAGAAGACAGATTTAATATACGAACGAAATTAATAGTTCACAATTTCTGAGATTTATAATACAAAATGGAATTATGTAAAAATAAATTTTGAGAATGGAGTACCTACATAAAAATAAAAATAAAAATAATTGTGTCTGAATAGTCTTTTAACAATAATCATTCAGTATACTGCATTCGATTATCCCTTATTGAATTTTTCTATTTTTAATTTTGAACACATTTCTAACTTCGACAAGGTCTGCCAAACTCTAAAACTTAATTTAAATAAAAAAATACGCAGGTGTTAACTATTAAAAATTAAAAAATAGCAATGAAGTAAGAAAGTATTTAAAAATCCTTGGAGTGCACTTCAACTTCCAACTAAAATGGTCAACTCAGGTAGAAGAAATAGTGAAAAACTGCAGCAAAGATTGGTTGATGTACGTATCATGTACAATATCTTCTTGATTTAATTTTAATACTAAAGGTCCTAATACGCTTCACTGTGGGACTCTAAATTTTATTGGCAGAGGAATGGAGGTTTGTTTGCGTATATAGATTGTTCTGTTAGTTAGATTTGATTAAGATAGAGGTTTCTATCCCATCGAATGCTTTATGAAGATCTATAAAGACACCAATAATTTTCTTGATTAGTGCACAATGTGCTGTAATAATTTCTAAATCCAAATGTTTTCGTATATAGAAGTTATTGTTATTGTTTTCAACAAATTAATGAGGATAAAACTTGCTGATTTTTTTCTCAAAAGTCTTATTAAAGTTAGATAGGAGCGGAGATAATAATAATAATAATAATAATGAGCTTTATACCAAATTGTCATACGCAAAATAGTTACAAAATTTTACTAACTCATATGTAGCATTTATACAGTCATGAAGGATACGTTTCAGATAGTTCTTCTTGTTGATTGATGTCAGGAACAAAACCATTACCGAAATTACTAACTTATTCCCAATCGTTAAGCAACCTACCAGACTATCCAGCTTCCGGGATCGTATATACCTCAGCGAATGATCCCGCTCAAAGTCACAGGACCAAGTAAAGAGTCAAAACAGATCATCAGGCGGTTATGGCGCTAGGAGAGAGGAAAACTAGCAAGAAATCCAACCCGCCATCTCGTCTGTTGGTTTGACCGAAGTAAGTTAGCTGCTTGGCAATAACTCGGTTCAAAAGACTTCTAGGATTTCCGATGTTGTTCAGCACATT
>JAYJLU010028998.1:0-10092 GCA_036873645.1 Minona dolichovesicula | reverse complement strand
AGAGAGGCTGGTATAACCAAATACGTATCGTCGGCATACTTGATGAAGCGGTTACCACTATTGATAGTTTTTAAGTCGGATATTACTTTCACTGAAGGAATATACAGAAAGTGGATTTTCTTAATATTTAAGAATTGTTAAAATCAAAGGAGTTCAGGAGGGACGTCAATTTGTAATTGGTGGTTTTATAATGGTGAGATGGGAACTTGTGCTTGCTGTTGGCACAAAGTCATCGATATGCGTTTCTGTATTTTGAAGAGTAAATAATACTCTGTATTAATTACTCTATCGTTATCTCTATGATCGTTATAATGTTCTGTGGTATGCATATCAGCACGTAGCTTAGGTGAGCAATTGAATTAATTGGTCGGAAGTCAGAGAGAGACGAAAGTGAATATCACGCGAGGATTGAATTTGATGAATTTTACCCGGGAATGATTCGAATTACGAATGATTCCGAAGATTGTAGGGGAATGGATTTCAGAATTTTATTCACCGTGAAATACTCTATCAAGGAGTATATTTCCGCAAAGAGACGGAGAGAGTTGCAACTAGAAGATTAGATAAATTTATCAGAGTGGGATAATATACCTACAAAGTACCTTCTGCCACTGCTGTGTTTTATATAAAAAATTTCAATAAAATTAAAAACTCACCCAAATGGAAAAATAATAAGAGGCAACAGTAACAAAAAACATTGAGACCATGTTGATGATGGATAGTAGTATAATATTAATATTGCAGATCCAAGAATATAAAACACAATAGAGTAAAACACAAGTGAAGCAATTATTCGCTTTTCAAGATCCAAATTTGATTGTCTCTTTTCATCTAGATTAAGAATATCCTAAAATATATGCAATACACCATAATTACTAAACACTACACACTCGTTTTTTCATATTGGACTATTGTATTAGTTTATTTGCTAGATGCCTAGGCGCCTTAATTAAATTATTACACCATGTACAAAATGCTTGTGCTCATTGTGTTAAACTGATCCCCAAACATTCACAATTGATACAGCTTTTAAAGATCTACAATTAGCTCCCATTGACTATGTGCATAATGTTAATACATATGTGTGTGTTAGTCCATAAGTGCGATGCTCCATCCTGCTGCTGCAGCATCTACTGATTATACTCTGCATTCTTATGACAGCATTTATTTAAACTAGCCTATATACTGAACCTGCAAATCACCAGAGGAGCATTTTCCATAGTTGCACCATCTATGTGGAACTCATTGCCTCTTTCTATTAGGAAAATGATCAAATTTTCATTATTTAAATGTAATCTAAAATTACATTTGAACACCCTTATTACTTATTATTGTTTATGGTTAATTGCCGATAAATATAATATTATTATGCAACTATAGGTAGATGTAATAACTCAATTAGCTAGCTGTCTCATAAAAGTCATAGTCTGTAAAAATTCCTGAAACAATCAGCAATTCAACAACGGTGAAATTATTTTTTAAATCTTGTTTGACCAAAATTTCAACAATGAATCAATAATTCTGAAAAAATAATTAGAACTACACATACATCTTCAATTTCTTCAAGCTTTTCTGAAATAGTTTTGTTATCCTAAAAGAATAACAAAATAGACATTTCAAATATTACTACTGCAGAAGAAAAAATAGAATAAATGCAAAATGCAAAACAAATTTATTTATTTATTATTTGACAAAGACCATGACTATTCCACATCTGGAATAAAATTTGGATATAAATATCTAAATATATTATGAATTGAAAGAAATACATACTTTGATATTTATGAAAATAATTCAACATTTAAATTCAATGCACTATGATATACATTAATACATTTGATTTCTTTATTTTTAAATTATTCTTTTAGAACAAACATTCTATTCAATTTTGTAATAACCATCTACTATATCTATATAATTAATTATTATTTTAAATAATAATTACACTTTATATACTTCATCCCCCTTATGATTGGCTAATTTACTATCATCTATACTTCAGTAATGAACTCTTCAACTATGACCTGTTCATATTAATTTACTGTTTTGTATACTTAAGGATTAGTGTAAACTTGTGCCCAAGTAAACTCATACCCAATGCAGAAAACATTCTTTATTACTGCTTAAAGCAGTTAGGTGCCAAATGAGTCACCTATGTGATTGTTTGTACATGGTATTTTATTTAATTGAATATTTATTTTTCTATTTACTTACTTAGGTTAATTTAAAATTATAGTGAATTATGAATAGAATAATTAGCTAATAATTAAGCATTCATTAGTAACTGTCTAGGTTACTGATAATAGTAGTAAAAGGTAATGCAGTTTTATTATTGCTAGATTACCCAGGCAGGTCTGGGGGGGGGGGTTAAGCACCCCCTTTTTGGAGCCATTATTTTTATACTGCTCATAAGTATGTACCTAACTCTAAAAGTCAAATGCACTCACAGGTATTGGTAAATGTGTTCAATACGAAGAGTTTGTGACTCAGCCCTATTTCAGAAAAATGTCTAACAATATTGGTCATGTCAGCCAGCTGACCCCTCTTTTGTCTTCATCTTTTGTCTCTCCTCTTTATCTGACCCCTCTTTTGAAATTTTGGACCCATCCAGGATTACTGTAATACCCAGGGATTAGAATGGCCAATCACAAAACCTGCGCACAATCTCCTGTACAACCTAGAATTCAGCTAAAGGCCTTCTGAGAGCATATGTTTCCAAAATTACAGTTTTAATTTTTCCGAGTTTTGGGGATAACTTTGAATTTTCTACATAATCATAACAGGTAATTTAAAAATAAGCCTAAAAAATTTTATCCAAATAATTTTTATTGCATATTTGGACAAGTTTCAGAAATGATCATTTTTGATCCAAAATCTGCAAATCATGTAGGATTCTATTCCCTGAATACCAACAGTAATTTAACCGTAGCATCTACTGTTGGTAAACTAGACACTTCATCTAGGTTATTGACAGTAATATAGGTAATGCAGTTTTATTTACTAGATTACCAACAGTAATTCAACAAAAAACCACTAACGCTTACCCAAACCCAAGCATTTGCGTGTGCACCACCAGGAATTTATGAAGGGGGATTGTCTTAATACAAAAGGGTGCCTCTCCTAAAATATCTCATTTTGTCTAGTGTAAATTCATTCTTGAAGAGGGGTGCCATTGCTTTGCCAAGGGGGGTTGTTTGACACTTTGACCTCCTTTGGTGGCGCACCAGATTTGTATTGCTATATTACCTCTATCGCTGTTGGTAAACTTATAGACTCTTCGTAAGAATTAATTTAGCAATAATAAAACTGTATTACCTACCTACTTTCAGTAACCTAGACAAATGCTAATAATAATAATATAACATTTATTAAGAAAACTACTGATTGACTGCAGTAGGGATGAAGTAAGGATGCTATATAAAAATTGTCAAAAAGCTGAGGTACTCTAATTTGAAACTTCCCTATATGAAGACATTCTTTAGTTGATAAGATTATATGAATTTCAGAAGAATCTATCAAAACCAGATATCTAATACTAATATACTAATACCAGATATACTAATAACTATCATTAAATTATAAAGAAGCATTGAAAATTGAACAATCACAGAATATGAGTATAAGCAATTCTCTTTGTCATACTACCAGTAATATGCTATTTACTTTAAATATCAACGAAGTAAAATATGAAAAGACACCCATGAGTTAAAAGCTGGTTGTAGCCTTTCTACCGAAAAGTTTTACAGGGCGATAGCCTTGAAAGAAGATGAGGGCGATTAGATGTAAGAATCGTAATACAAGATGCCTTCCGCAATAAATTAAAATTAGAAGAATTAAACAATTATAATTTTAGGGAAGGAAGCCACTAAACGCGTAAGTGTTTACAAATGCGTCTAGTAGACAATATAAAACTACTAAACGAGGAAGTTTGTTAATATGAATATCATTTTCAGGCTGAATATTACTATTTTTGGCGGAAATACGTGGATTCTAAAAAATCCAATGTGTAGCTATAGCAACTCGATTTGGCCAAACGTAGAACTTTAATCTAAGCTATAAAGAAAGCATTTATACCTACGTCACCACACTGTCCGCCAGTGGTGGACCATACTAGCGTTTTTAACCCCGGATGTCCTTAGGGTTTTTTGTTATATTTTATGAAAACATCTTTATCCTAAAAATATAAATTCATTCACCAGAATAAATTATTATTAAATGAATTAAACCAATCAGCTTGATTGTTGATATATGTACCTCGAGGACTACGTTATTATCGAATTTTTGAGTACAGATTTCATTTCTGCGTTTAAAAATGCACATAGTATTGGTTTTAAGTAAATTTATAATGAGATATTAAAAATATAAAAGTGGCCTATCGGAAAATTTGCACTAACTGCAGAGTTCAGAGTCCTGATAATAACGTAGTCCTCGATGTACCTGCTATCTGTTTGATATAAGATCTTATTTTGTTTATTAGTATAAAAGTCAGATCAGTGTGAAACATTGTATTAATTAATAAGATAAGTATTTAATCAAGTACATACAACAAACTTAGCTTAATTTTGTACAAAAACAGATAAAGACACGGCGATAGAAATCATTCATTATCCTCATCGCTACTAGGAGGGGCACGCGGAGGTTCATCATCTTCGCTGTCGATCTGCCTGGCATTTACATTCGTATGCTCATTATCTGAATCACTGTCAATGCGCAGTCTAGACTTTTCTTTACTGGCCTCTCCCATTTCTTCATTATCATCGCTATTTACAATGGGTGGTCCCTCTTTATCTGATGTTGGATTATTTTCCTCATCACTGCTGGCTAACATTTTGGATTTCCTTTGAAGTCTACCAGCTGCAGCATCACTTTCATCGCCAGAACTAGGCCGGCGAACACCGATGTCACTTTCAGAGTCACTGTCGGCGAGGAGCTTTCTTCTTTTTGTAGTGCCTGTTTCACCACCCGAGTCGTCAGACGAGGCATCATTGTCACTGTCATCGCTACCAGACTTGACAACACGCTTCCGCTTCACAGTCGAAGACTTTTTAACTTTTTTAGTAGATGGCGCTTTGGACCTCCTTTCTTTCTTTTTACGAGGCTTCTTGCGACTGGATTCTTTTTCATTATCACTTACACTCGACAGACTCGATACAGAATCAGAAGAGCCAGAAGATTTTCGTTTAGTAGGAGGTTTCCTCTTGGGCATATTATCTCCCTCAGCACCACCTCCACCGCCATCACTTTCCTCCGCCGAACTCAGAGCAGCCAGTACAGCTTTAGCTTTATCCCTTTCCAGTTTGTCGTGATCTTCCTCACCTGAGCTAGATTCACTGCTAGTTTCAACAACTGCTTTACTAACAACCCTGGCCTTTTGTTTCGCTGATAATCCACCATCTTTAGGGGTTTTATTTCGTTTCTCTCCACGTTTTCTCTCACTTCTCTTCTTAGCTTTCTTTGCTGCTTTATCTTTAGGGGCCATATTCTCTCCTCCTCTTTCCTCTTCGTCTGTTGAACTCTCTCCAGAGCCTAAAGCTTCGCCAACAGTTCGTTTTTTACCAGTGGATTTGCGCTTAGTCTGAAATAACAAAGGTCAAATTATAAATACATAAATATATCAAAAATATGAAACACTGGATTGTAGCTTTGCCATGACGAAGGATTATCAACAGTGCCCGATAGGAAGAATAAAATTAAAAGTGAAAGATATTTAGAGGATCGCAGACGTCACCATACGGACAAGGTGAACATAGACTAATGGATCTCTCTGTGTAAGTTGTAGCAACTTTATAGAAATATCAAATCAGAACAATATTAAAACAATATATCCGAATATATTCATACTTCTTCAATAGGCTCAATCACGATGTTTCGTGCTTTTTCTAAGAATTTGCTTCTCTCTTCACCTAATCGTTTCTCCCTTTCTTGTCGAAGTCGTTCAGCTTCAACTTGAAGAGCCAATTGTCTTGCACGGATAGCCTCTCTCTCTGCCTCCTGCTTCTGTCTCATTTCCCGCTCCTGCATATCCATCCTCTTGGCACGAGCCACATGATACTGCGCTTGCGACAACAAGTCCGCACAGGCGCTAGCTTCTTGGTTCGCATGATTGAGATTCACTTTATGTTGTTCGCCATGCTTACCCAAATAGGTGAAATATCTGGAATGAAAATTTATGTCTTAAAGTTACCATTGTATTGAGTTATGAGGCGTATTAATCAACCGAACAAGGACATGATTCAACTGATTCCAATTCGATGAGATTACAGCCGCCCTCAATTTTCTAAACTACAACACTGAAAAGTCACTCTCAATGACCGAAATAGTCTACTTGACTAAGTTAATGCGCGACAGCTCTGAGTAATCACGTGACAAAGTTAACTTTTAGATTTGTTAAGATAGATGAAAATAATTAATCTTTATTTGATAACATATGATTCAATCCAATACGTTACAATACGGGACAACAACGGTAGAAGTATCCGGCCTCAGAATCACAATTTTCAAAGGCCACTTGTCACCTCATTGAACAACAAAGACTTTATCGTAAGAATCCTACACGATCATTGACATTTCATGGTTTATGAACTTCAATTTCTATTTTATTCATGCCCCTGTCAAAAATTAAATAAAGCTTATTACTTACTTACTTAAGAATTGACATCAAGCTGCTTCTAGAAGCATTTCAAAAATAAATATACTCCGATCGAGTTATTTCATATCAGCAAGAAATAATGTGCTTGTTTTAATTCTATGAGTAGATGAAATAATCATAGTATTAATTTATAGGATTCAGCGTGTTCTTTAGAAAAAGTGTAATTACATAGTAGCAAAATCTATGAATTTTACTGATTAAACATAATAAAACTTCTGAGTCACCTCTGAGCTAACTCCAAATCGGTCACCGCCTCTAAAACCAATTTCAGATTACTCTTTTCATCCTGCAGAACAGATGTCGCCAATTTCTTTTGCACAAATGCCACATTGTAAAGCAGAATACTGTCCCAAGGATTCACGTGACGAGCCTGTAGCATTAAAAACAATACAACCGTATTACGCGAAACATATGTATGTATGCACATATAATAATAAACGTTTATTGCACCATGCGATACAATACGTTTTCCGATAAAGTGCAATTATGTTTAAAAGTTAGAGTTGTATTTAGCGTTAGATCCGCGTTGCTGGTTGGTGTATCCTTCTAGAGGATCCCAGTATTCCAAGGCATTTAAAAATTGAGAAGAAACTATTTTGAGGCCTAGTACAGAAACTGTTAAACAATGTGCACTTAAACAACTTAAGAGAAAGCTTTGCATGAAATCTGCTCAATGCATTAGTTAAAACAGCCAATCAGCTGCATTCAACATACTCCTCATACTGCTACCCCGCTTTATTGATTGCCTGTGTTGGATAAAAGCATCGAATGTTATCTAATCAACTCCCAATTACCAACAGGAATCCAGCCACTGAATTTTGAATTGCCTGTTTAGAGCTTTAAAGCCACCTAGTATTCAATCACAATGCAATTGACACCGTAATCAAGTTTGAGTAGCAAACACTTTGAAAAGCCCGTGGGTTGTATTAGCCACTGAAGAAGTTATTTCAATAAACGAAACCGGTTTATCCCTTAACTTCTATTATATCAAAGATTTTCATAATTATAATTGACTTTTGTAAATCCTATTGTAAGTCATTAATCTAGGTCTCTTGTGTTGTTTGGTTTATGCAAAATAAGGCACTATTCTAAAGGTTTTCTTTCATATCAAGATCACAAAAAATCTTACTTTTAGAAGTACAATTTTGCACTCTCTCAGCTTGCCTGCTTTGTAATATGCCCGGGCTAGATATTGTAATAAATCGGTGTTGTTCTGTTTGCTAAATTTTTTGATGCAATTTTCGTACTAAAATTTAAATTTCTGTAATTTATTAATAATCAGGTGTCTAGAAATCATATATATTATTAACATATTTTTAATTCTTACCATTTGAATGGCGGCTACATATTGTTTCTGCTCCACGTATATATGCGCAATATTGATCCATACATCGGGAAATTCGGCAGTCGACTCTCTCACCTGCGCAAATACATCGCGTGCTTCATTGATGAAGCCTTTGTGAGCCAAGATACAGCCGATACCATGCGCGGCCCATATATTTCGATGGTCATTGCGCAACACTGTTTTGTAGAACGAGAGAGCACGCTCTTGGTGACGTTTCTCCTTCTCTCGATCTTTATTAGGGTGATGAAGTGTCTGTAGCCAAATATTACCCAATGCTATCAGAGCGTAGGGATCATCAGTGTGCGACGATTGGTCAATAATACGTTCAAATTTTTTCTGCGCTGGACCACCTTCTTGCTTTGATAAATGGAGCAGACCAATCAATGACCAGGAATCTGGATGATCCTGGTAATTTAATTTATATACTCAACAATAAAAACACAAAATGAGTCACAGTAGTACCACTAATAATAAATCATAGACACAAATCGGACAACGCCTCGCTGTTTCTATAGACTGAAAGTTCTCTATTAAACCCGCACAAATGAATTGCACAATTTAGTGCGCCGTTCACTGAACTGAAATCAAGAAAGTTGAGATACGCGATGCTATTTTTAGAAACAGTTATTATTAAGCATAGATATAAATACATAGATAGGTACACCTAATAGAGTTATATCGAATTCTGGGTTATTAGAGGACACTGTTCCACAGTGTTTGAACCATAGATAGAGTAAATATTGGCAGAGTTGTCACTTTTGTTGGTAGATATTTGTATATCGATTCTGAGGGGCCTAGTAAATTGATGAAATTCAAATTGTCTTAGCGACAAAACTCAATGGCGGACATTAATAATTCTTTTACCAAATTAAAGTATAAAATGAGCGCTTTTTAATGATACAAAATTCATAATTTTAGTGAGATAGATTGAACCAAATGATATAGAAATTACATAGTAAATACACAAATTATTGTTTTATCAAGATATATATTTTCACATAAATTAATTATTAAGAATTTTATATCATTAAAAAGCGCTCTTTTTATACTTTAATTTGGTAAAAGAATTATTAATGTCCGCCATTGAGCTTCGTTGCTAAGACACTTTGAATTTCACCAATTTATAATGGTGGAGATAGGATTTTCTGACACTTGGTAAGAAAATATCGATATACAAATATCTAATATCGAGAGTCGAAACTCTATGGTTTGAACAGTGTTCCTTCTATAGAAACACAGTGACACGCTATCCGATTAAGTGCAGAGAGAGAGAAGACTAGCGATATTCGATTTCTGTGGCATAAATGAATTGACTTACGTGATTCACTTTTAGCGCTTCTTTAAACCAATCAGAGGCGTCATAAATCTGACCTCTATCCCGGTACATACAACCCAGACGGAGATAACCTAAAATATGACAATATTAACATCAATCAAAAACTATTGCTTAAACACGAGACCAATTTGGAATCTCTTCTCTCTTCTCTCATTTTTCATTTCAATTATAATTTATCTCTGATTCGTTGTAGACCGGCCAACGTTCAAATCAAAATAGGCTAGATTTCAACCCCCGAGATGTCATAATGGTTGTCATGATATTTTTAACATATTATTAATTCAATAAATATAATATTTAATTATCGAGAGGAGTAGGTGACTGGTTAACAATATACAGACATATATGAATAGCTATTATATCTCACAATCAAGATAGGATGAATTCTCTCTAAGAATGTCCTTGTATATAGTCTCCGCAGAGCCGGTATTGCATGTAGCCTCTTTCAGTCGCGCAATATTGTAAGTGATGGACACCAGAATACCTTTGTAATAGCGGTGATCATGCTCTGATTCCTCCTTGCACCGAGCACTCGCTTGTTCATAGAATTTCTAAAAATAGAATCATTCCTTCAATAGCCAAAAATGAGCTATGCTTTAGTCACATTACAATGAGCATAGAGTAAACATAATACAGAGGTTTCATTCACTCTCGATACTAGATACATATTTGTATATCGATTTAGCTCTACCATTATAAATTGGTGAAGTTCAAATTGTCATAGCGACGAAACACAATGGCGGACATTAATAATTCTTTTAC
>JAYJLU010028887.1:0-10093 GCA_036873645.1 Minona dolichovesicula | reverse complement strand
CTAAATATTTAAGAATTGTTAAAATCAAAGAAGGAGTTCAGGAGTGACGTGAATTTGTAATTGGTGGTTTTATAATGACGTAGATAGGAAATTGTGCTCTCTGTCGATATGCGTTTCTGTATTTTGACGAGTGAATACTCTCTATATCATTACTTTATGGTCTGCACTCAATTGACCAATTTCCCGCCTCCTTTCTTCTTCTCCTTCTCTTTCAACTCATTCGTGATTAAAATTAGTCAGCCATTGATTCTGAGTTAATCACAGTTGAGTACGATTTGATTGTGGAATCCCACAAACTAAATCAGACTGCCAATCTAATTCACATAATAACATTATTACATCTCCATGATTGTGCCAAAGAAAATCAACAGTCCTTAGAGTTATACCTGACGTATGAACTATATATGGCCTCAACCACTATCTATAGCAGTATAATATATACAAAATGTTCCCATTAAGCTTTACTGAATAATAACATTAAAATCATTGATGAAATCTTCTATCGATGGAATATTATGTATAATAAAATGAACAAGATTAGAGTCAAGAAACATATCACGTGAAAAGATCTGATGAGATGATAAAACCAAAAATATGCTACATGAAAAGAGATATTTGTAAGTGAGTCTTAACAATAACAATCAGCGCCATCTGATTGAGCTGTGTAGCTGTGGTTATTGTAGCTGGATGCATTATTCTGCAAATCAATGTTATCTAAAATATAAAAATGTTTCAAAAAAGAAAATCTTCTGCAATATGGGACAAACTTTTGAGACAATTATCGGAAGAATAAGTAGGAGGTTATTGCATTAAAGCCTCCCCACTATTAAGTTACCAACAACAGTTCACCCGGGATAATTATTCTCACACCTGCTACTACTATTTACATAGATGTATAAGTAGTAAATTGTCTTAAAATAGCAAATTATATTTTTCTTCCTCGTTTCTATAATATATGTAATATGTGTATATTTGAGCTAGTTTGTTTGTTCCCTATAGACTCGGATACCGTTGAACCAATTTAAATGAAAACAACTTGTGATCCGAGAATGGTTTTAGTCATATTGATAATTCTTCTGCTCTAACATAAGTGGTTTTATTATTTAATAATCAGTAAGCAATACCGAAGTTTATCGTGGATATATTCTGCTAATATCGATTTAGTGAAGTGAGCTGGCCTCACTTGTGTGCGCGGTGTAATTCTTTAGTTGTCCAGAGCTCATCACTTCACTGTGACATATCTGCCTCTCTAGCTCAGTTTGTTTAAATAAACCAAAAGAAGATTCTTGTGAATTGGCTTTTAGAGCAAAGTGATAGTGTCAATTCAATATCAACAATAATAGGTAATGTCACCCTCGCTCCAATTATATGGAAATAAAGAACCAGCTTGGATACTATATTAGTCAGGAATACGCTGGTATCCAAGGTGGTTATCAAAAATTCTCAGTGTATATATGAATACATATCTCTAATTTATCCACTTTAATTCTATAGGATTATTTCTAAGTGGGTGTGAATTAAAATAGAAATAGAAAGCAAATTTGCAAGAGTAAGTTTACATTCATCACACGGGCAACAACGCCAGGTTTACTTCCTAGTATTTTAGTAAGAGACAAAACCACAATTATTTTTGAAAGAAGAATGAACTAATATCCACTAAAGTAGAATTGTGGATTATTGTCAATACACACCTCGACTAGAACTAAGAGAACATTCAATCTTGCACTCGATTAACAATTGTCTCAACCTAACAAATTATATTCTCATGAATAATATTATTATACATATAATGTAATATCACATTTACCTGTAGCAGCGGAATATGAGGGACCCATCATTGGTTTGGAAGCTCTCAATTTGTGAACAACAGTTAAAAAGATGGATTCTACATGATCTGATTGTGAATCATCCTTGGCAGAGGTTTCAAACAACGGCATATTATGCGCATCAGCAAAGCGCTGAGCAGTGTTAGTATTGACGGTTTGATTGTGTTTCTCATCGCATTTATTGCCAACAAGAATTCTTGGCATATTGGCGCCACTCAAATTTTGGCATTCACATTCTTCAATCCAATGTGGCAAAGTGTGGAAACTCTCAGGTCTCGTGACATCATAGACAAATATGACTGCATGAACATTCCGATAATAATGGGGCACCATGCTTTTGCGAAATCGCTCCTGACCAGCAGTGTCCCAAATTTGCAACTAAAACAGGCATAGTGTAATACATCTAATTACATCTAAAAATTCTGATCTCTGCCATTATAAAACTATCAATTTTATCAAAAAAAATAAACATCTTATATACCAATGGCGGATCCAAGGGGGTGCATGCTCCCTTTTTCAATTTGCGCCCCTAGTAAATGATTGTAAAAGAACTTTAACAAATTCTTAGTGTTGACTTGGCACCCTTCTAAAACTTTTACGCATCCCTTTTTTGAAAAAGCTGGATCTGCCACTGTACACTGCAAATGGTTTAAAAATTAGCATCAAAACATTGTGACACTTGACATACTTAAAAAGATTGTTGAACTATTTCTTATGAAGAATAAATCATCAATTTTTATTTGCAGTGTAGGTCTTTTTCCTAATGGTAACACTTTGAATCTTTCTCATCAGATAATGAAAATGTATTAAGATAATTATGACTATAGAAATCACAGCTCTAACTCACTATGCTTCTGTTTCTTCAATCATAAATCACATGTTTATTTTTTAATGTTATTTCTGCACCAGGGCCAAGACATAGCAAGAGATAGCAACACCACACACTTTTTATTTGTGAGATCTTTTACAGACAGTCTTGTAATTAATTAATGACTAGGTATTTTATTTAACCTTAAAAAAACATACTACCTATATTACAAATTGATATGTAAGACTGTGTTTAAATCCAATTTTTAGATAACTTATGTTAATTTAATTTTGTTTCAAGAACAGCATAAAGGGTAAATGAAGCTTTTTAGAGATAACAGCTATGTTCAACAACACAATTTGTATTTTACTTATGTCAAATAAGTTGTTAACTTTAGCTCAAAAACAAAGATTGTCAATTAAATCAGCTAAATTACAAAATCGAAATGAGTTGGCAATTAGGCTGGACAGGACCAGTTGCCAACTTGTCTGGTTAGTAACTAAACTGAACTACAGCATATATAGTGATAGATAGATAGACAGATCTACCCTAATATAACTGACTAGTTGGAAGAAAAGACTGATTAATTTAATAGAACATGTTTTATTTTGATAGATAGAACTATAAGTATTGCATATTCCACTTCTGAGTTGCAAAACCTCAAAAACTGCATTGAAGCAATTTCAAAATGGCCAGGCAAACAACAGCCTCAAACTGAATGAAAACAAAACTGTTGTGATTCACATCTTGTCCAGTCACTGTCTTACTCCAACATTCTTCATCTCAAAATTGCCAATAGACCAATAGTTTACTCCAACTTTGGACTGAATCTTGGAACTATCATTATACTAAACTCCAGATGACAAAACATGTTTCTAAAGTGATCCAAAGTGCATCTTTTACCCTTTTAAACTGGGCAAAATCAGAAAACATCTCAATCATACCACATTAAATTAGTTCATGTATTCATCTCCTCCCAGTCTCATTTTCAATCTACCCCAATCACAAATTGCTAAATTTCAAACCATCCAGAACTCTGCCATGCATCTTGTCTGTCACCTCAAATGTTGTGAGCACACATCCACTTTCTTAAAAAAGCTTCATTGGCTCTCAGTCAAAAGCCATATTATGTTAAAACTAATTCTGTTAACATTTTATTAAGTCTATTCATTATGGACAACCATTCCACCTCCGCGATACTATCTCCATCCACAGGACTCCACATAATCTGTGTTCCTCCAACCATCTTTGCCTTGACTGTCCAACTGTATCAACCCACTATGGATGGGGATAGAGCATTCATGAAATCTGAACCCATGCTCTGGAACTCTCATCCAACAAATTTAACATCTGAATTTAAAACTCAACTTAAGACCCATTTATTCTCTGGTATATTTTAATTTGTATTCTGCTTATTAACTTCAATTCATTTATTATCTTGCATTATCTTGGATAACATTCCATATGGTGTATATTTTTCTTATATTTAGCGCTATGAGACAGCTATCATTGTTTAAGCACCTCATAAATATAGTTTATTATTATTATTAGGATAAATTAATCATATTTATATCACAAATTATAGTAAGACTGTAAAAAATGTGGCTAGCAAACTGACTGGCCAGCCATACTTTGGAGTTATTCATGGAATATTTTTTTAAAAACTTTAAACATATGTACATATCATTAAATTACCATAAATGATTTGTTCTTATAATTGTGTACAATGGTTAGTGAATAAATCTTGTGTTGGAAACAAATTCTTGTCCAAACTTGTTCGAACCAAGCAATTTCTGACTTTTAGTGGATTAAGAATTCATTCAACCAGCAAAAGTCAATACAAAACACATTAAATGAATCAGAATTCAGTTTGAACATGTGTTAAAATAAAGGTCAGAAATTGCTTTGAATGAATTTGAAACTCATTTGGTTACAACATAATATGTGGGACACAAATTCCTAACCAAGTGATTTAATTTTTATTTAATGTATGTTTAATTTAATTCTTGAGGATCATTGTATCAATCAAAATGTGGTGGCCCTGAGGCTATTTAAATTCACCTTAATTGAAAAGTCAGTGTAACCCCAACATTTTATTAGTATATATTCATTTACATTGACCATATGAATATGCTAATCTTAGGGCCAATTTATAAATTAAAGAATGATACATTTATACATACAATTTCATTGTTTGATCAAATTTTCTATTCATAAATTTCATTCTTCCGCTTCATTCTTTAGATTTTAACGGTGAATTCATAAATAAAATTCTTTACTTGTGCTTTAGTTTAAAAACGCCGTACATACAAAATTATTGTTCTTTAACTTATGAATTGGCACTTAATTATAATTTTAGACAGTGAGATATTAATCATGTGACAGGCTCAGGCATAGAAACACTCAGTTTTTAAAGAATACTGGCTTTTTTGTTCCTATCAGTGTTTGTAAAATCAATCATCCCTATTTATTGTTTAGAATCAGATAGTCACTTTATCCTTATTGAATATATTCTTTAGAGCTGGCATCTATGAATATTAAAATCACTTGCCAAGTACTATTTACTCTGACAGTCAAACTATTTTGTTATATGATATCCGAAGCAGGTGACTATACACCTGCATAAGTGAGGTGGTTGTAAAAGTAGAGATTACTGTATATGTCAGCAATACAATCAGTTAAAAAATAATCTTATTGATCTATTTTATATCTGGAGCTATAAATGAAGGGATTTCAAGGAATTCATTAGTAAGATTAAATATTTCAAATGTATTGGTAGTAAAAAATGAAATTTAACTTAAAAAATACCTTTAATTCTTCATTATCAACTTTAATTATTCTTTCTCTAAAATCAACACCAATAGTTGCTTCAGTAGATTTTGGAAACTTCCCTTCACAAAACCTGTATGTAAGACATGTTTTACCAACGTTTGAATCACCGATCACGATTAGTTTATAAACTCGTCGCTGAACACTTTCATTAGCTTTATTTTCGCTCATCATATTTATCAAGATGTACTTCTGTGACAACGAAATATTCAATTCTTATTCCTTAAATGAATTTAAAATATTTGTCTGTAATTTAGAAATATTTATATAATTAAAAGACTTTAATTGTTTCACACCCTAGTAGTAACGTCTAGATAATGGATTTTCCACATTCTTTCATTATTTACAAAACAATGAGTCTGTTAATAGGTAATACACAAAAGTGTTTTTAATAGATTGAGACATAGTTTAGTTTAGAAAAATAAATTTTTGCAAAGCCTTAAATATAAAAGTTTAATATTTGTTATAGTCATCTATTCAATAATAGCAGAGTTTGTTAACATTTTAAATGTGATTCGACGTCGAAATAAAAACAGCTTTTTCAATGGTCTATCTACGCAAATATGGAATTATTTCACTAGTTTTTATATTTGTAACCCTCATCAAATTTTCAGATAATTATTTCTCAGATATTTTTAAAAAAGATTCCTATCAAAAACGATTTAGTACTTCAGATCGTCTTAAAGTGTTGAAGAAAATAAAAGAAATGTTTTATTTTGGGTATGATAACTATATGAAATATGCTTATCCTAAAGATGAATTAAATCCTATATTCTGTAATGGAAGAGGTCCTGATTATGATAATCCGTAAGTATACATATTTTCCTCCAATAAGTAGTATCCTTATATAAAACTTGAATCAATATGGCTAAATAATTATTGGATCCTAATATTGAAAATCATTCTTAAAAAGTACCACTTTTTATTGAGATAACATCTGTTTAAACCAAGTCAGTTGATCACTGATGAGACTTAACTGCTACTTACTTAAACTCTTGTAAAAGCAAAAGCAAAGATAAATGTTTAGCCTTTATTATGAATATATGTAGCTAACTTTATGTTGAGATCTTGATTTACATATACCAAAATTTTCCAACCAGAGCAGGAAAAATACTTATCCTAATATCAGTGAGACATGTTCCCTCCTAAGCATTTGTAGTTATAGTAGATACTATCAGAATGAGAATGTGACCAGTTATATAGCTACTATATTTAAAGATTCAGATATTTCTATGGAATATCTAGAGTGCTAATGTTAGGGTTAGGCTTATAGTTAGTTGGCACTAAAGATACTACATATTTTTCTTAAGACAGAAACTCACTGAATTCAATATACCAATTGCAACTTAATAATACTGTCTTCTGGTGGCCATTTCAAACATACTAACCATAGATTTTTCAAAAGCATAAATTGTTTCTATAATCCATCTACAATCCTTAAGATATTATAGAGGTCATTGGGTCTTCTTCTCAAGAAAAATCACCAAATATATTGATTGTTCATATTTTGCATTACAAAATAACCATCCTATTTCACTTCAAACACTAAAATAATTCCTTTATCATTATTGCTGGCAATATACATTTCTTAATATTCATTTCTTTACTAAAAGTGTACCTATACATCAAATCAGTAATGAAAATGAGTTTATTGTAATACTGACAATATGAATTTTGTCAGTTTGTCAATTATGAAACAATATGAAACTTATGATCTTCAAATCTAACCTAACCTCAAAATATTTAATATATAAAACATTTTGTTTTTCATATGATCAAAAGATGAATATTCCTTTAACACTAGAATAATCTGAAATTTGTTATACCTACTTAACAAATACCTATAAGTATGTATAACAAATATTATACCTAACAAACAACCAAACCCATCAATTGATAATTTTGATATTTAACTTCTTTTTTATCCATTGTGATAATTATAATAATGTATAAAACTATGTTATATTCATCTCTAAATTGATAATTTTGTAATACATATATTGGCAGTCAGGAAATTAGAATTAATGCAAATTAGATTTATCTATAAGATGTACCTAAAGTTGATTACTCAATATGTTTTCAATAAAATCACATTTCCTCATCTATGATTCACATAATATATACCTACTGTAAGTTGATTATACAATATATTCACATTTTAGTTAATGTCAACTTTTCTATATAGTGTGAAGTGGACTTATATGCTAAAAAAATTTGCTTCAGGCATTTTATCATCTTATGTCATCAAATATGATGCATATATTAATAAATAATAATAAACTGTATTTGTAATGCGCTTCAAAACACTAAAGTTTCTCTAAGTTTCTCTGATGTAATGAAGCATGAAAAACTCAAATTGTGAATTTGGTACTTAGATTACATAGTTCACAATAATTCTCAGTTAGATATGAGTATGCCCACTAGGAATATGTTATCAAAAAATCAAATTTCTGTATTTATATGCCACATTTCAATTTTCAAATATTGCTCCAAATTTACTTTTTCCAATAATTCACCTAGTTTTGAGTCTTATTTTTTGACAATATGGTTAGAAGAAAATTTCAGCAGAAGAGGTCATGCACAAAATTATTAATCTTCTTTTTGATGAGTCTGGAGATGATGAAGAAGAAGAATCAGTAATTACTACTGATTCTTTAACTGACTGATTACTGATTAACTGATTACTGACTCAGATTTAAAAGAAAATACTAGGAATTCAATCATGAAAATATTTGAATTATAGCCTTATATATGGTCAGTGTTGAAATATGTTTCTAATAACTGAAAATCTGATTTACACCATTTATGCCTTCTGAAACTCAAAGGCTTTCAAATCACCAAGGATATTGAATCAAATAATATTTTAACACTGGCTACTTTTTAAATTTAATATTGTAGACCTAATAATAGATGATAGTATTATACATTCAAAATGTCCTTAATTCACCACATTAGAGATTAAGAAATCTTTTAATAGAAGAAAATTAAGTAAGGTATACAGTTTATGAGTTTGTTATCTTCTTATTTCCTGTTTCATCAAACAGTTATAACAAGTTACACACTTGTTAATTTTAGCACTTCGGAAAACATTTTCCCTTGATAATATTTCTAGAAAAATTAGCCAAAAAGGTGTATACTCTGTTGATTAAATATGAGTTAAAAATATCTTGCAATTTGCCAGAAAATAGAGTTCTGGTTGCAGTATGCAGTAGAATAGGAACTTTCCTTTTCATAAATACTTTTATCCTTATTATTCAGTTGCATGATATGCTTGGATATTCTTGATGACATGCTTTCGAAAAATATAATTGAATAAATATACTCTCAATCGTTTTTCAAGACTATTTTACCCTGCTTCAAGACTTCACGACCACTAGTTGTTTCATGGAGCTACAAGTCTACATGTGCTATAGTAACTGAAGTTTTGTGAAAAAGAATGTTAACCGGATGGCATGTTGTAATGTATAACAGGAGCTTCACGAAACAGAATTGTAATTTCAGATGGTGCACCCCTGTTAGACTTGTAGCTTCGTGAAACAGACCCCAGGCCAATGTAGTAAATATGTTTGATATTTTAGTGAAAATATCAATATAAATGATGTTTTGGGGGATTATCAACTAACTCTTGTTGAATCTTTGGATACCCTTGTTGTAAGTTATTTTTTGATAATTTAGTTTTATTCACTATTAATTTAGATCATTTCTCATTCCAATGAATTTTTCAATTTACCAACTTCTATTTTAAGAATATATTAAAAAATCACTTCCCTCTAAATATGTAATATGTATATTGAAGAATTTGCCTTCCTATAGACATATCATGCTGGTGATAGCAAATCATTTCACCTTGAAGGAGTGGCTATGGTCAATAGATCAATCATCAAATTCAGTAATCATATTGTTCATTTTTAGATTTTCGGTAATATCAGTGAATTTCAGAAAGGCGTCCAACTAATAATTGATAAGTTAAATTTTGAGAAAGAATCTACAGTACAAGTTTTTGAAGTTACGATTCGGTAAGTTTTTACCATTTAGGCAGTAAATTTTACCTTTATAAAGGCAGTTAAGTATTTCATGACATCATTTTAACTTCTATATATTTCAGTGTATTGGGTGCTCTTGTTTCGAGTCATTTATTAATCACTGATCCGGACAAACCATTTGGATCTATTAAGCCGCCTCATTACAGTGACCAATTGCTTGTATTAGCTCAAGACCTTGCCAATCGTCTCCTTCGTGCCTTTGAGTCCAGTCCTACTGGCATTCCGCATCCAAGAATTCATTTACAATCGGGATTACCGCCTCGATATCCCTCATTAGCATCACTGTTCCGTTCACCGCTATTGTATTCCAATGAGACTTGCCTAGCGGGGGCGGGCTCGCTATATCTCGAGTTCGCCACATTAAGTAAACTATTGAATGATTCCCGATATGAAACTGTTGCCAAAAACACAGTGAGAGCCCTTTGGAAACAGAAGTCAAATGCTACTGGATTGTTCGGTGATGAATTTCAAATTTTATACTTATTGATTTTATCGAATATTTTATTGATTTTAACGATATTATCATTGGATTTTATCGATATTATTATTGATTTTATCGATATTATTATTGATTTTATCGATATTAT
>JAYJLU010028886.1:0-12091 GCA_036873645.1 Minona dolichovesicula | reverse complement strand
TCTCTCTCTCTCTCTCTTTTCTGAGAATAATTTTTATTTTCTCTTTTCATGTAGAAAACTACAAAACTATATATTTCGCTCAGAACTCGTTAATTGTTAAAGTGTTATAGCGAGCAGGCAATGTTATAGAGCAGTTCGATTGAAAGAATAAAGGATTCTAAATTTCTACTTAATTAACTTCTTATTAAAAACTTTTTTTAAAAACGAAATCTAATGTAAATACATATATATATTATGGGTATATTAATATCTATAAAATTGAAATATTCATTATCTTTTAATGCTCGCGGCTTTTATATATGTCATATTTATGTTCTAAACTTCACAAACGTATAATAATATGAATGAATGAATGATGTCGAGTTGAATCTGTATATTCACCTCTCATATACCTAGGTATAGCCTCTACACAAGTATATAGCTTCCTTGTTTCTGTTCGATTTCCGTTTATGAATGATATATTTCCCTGACAAAAGACGCATAATTGTTTATCAATTTTTCCTGTCTCAATCAATGAATAGAAGTATTTCGCCTGCTTGAATTGTTTAACTGCAGTATTTATAATGGGATGTCACCTACAATATCGCACAAACATACACTTTATTATAATGCAACACGTGTCCAGATAGGAACTGAGATAACAAAATCTTAAAATTTGATCGCATCCAAATGATTTCAATTTTAAAATTCCACTTTTCCTTGTCTATGTGTAAAGAGGTGTAGATTTGTAATGTTGTGATGAAGAGAGAGAATGACGTATGAGGCTTATACTGTATAGCAAGCAGCAAAGCAGATATACTATAGTTTGAAATATAGTTTGAGGGCGGCGAATTACAAATTAAAAAACTATAGGAATTATTGAATAGAAGATTTGGGATTGACATCCTTTCCTTTCACTAGATTAGACCTAAATTTTGCTTATACATCCATACTGATTCACTGTTAATAGAATAACCATCCCTTTCATTTCGTTAAAATCTTATTTTTCATTCAGTGTACAGCCAGCCAGTGCATACTGTTGGCTATACTGTTGCAGTGTTGTGATGAAGGATTGAATTAAATTTGAAGCTTCTCTTAACGAGCGTTTCATTTCATATGAGAATGTCTTTTCCTATTTGAAACAATGGCCCAACTTTGTTCAGACACGCTAAAGGAAGTTACCGAAAACATATTTCACATACTATATATAATATATATATATAGGATACTCTTCAATAACTGACTGTTGAACGCTATTATATATTCTTCTTCTTCTTCTGTTGCCTCATAAAATCCATTCACTAACGAAAAAGTAAATTTAATCGTGATTTCTACTGTCAAAATTAATGTATAAAGATTATACACAAATGCAATAATTGGCTGTTGTGCCTCTATAATTCTTTATTGTCATACACAAATATAATGAAGATATTCGAAACGATATAATTGCTCGATTAAATCTTTCCATTGAAGCGAACTGGTTGTGGTTGTGATGACTGTGTGTCATTCACCCGAACTTATCTCATCCGACGAATTTTAATTAAGCGTAAAGATTCGATGTAACGCAATCTCTGATTGCTAAACTTAAAAATAGGGTTAAACCCTATAGTTTTACTATGACTTTTATGCGATGCGACATTTTTAAGAAAGCATCCAAGAATTGATTATTTATTTTACAAACAAATTTCTACTTTATTCAGGACACAACTGGAAGAACCTCTTCGCCGCATCTGCTGGGAGATAACCTCAAAATTCCCTCCTCAACGACGAACGGTTCCAATCATCTGCTGAATCAACACCATCATCTGAGCCATTTGTTTTCCAATCAATCGGCAGCACATTTCGAAAGTTTAGGTCTGCCACACTTTCCATTGACCAGCAGTGGTAAAATCAATGGTCTCTCTCTGACCAACTTCTTGCCACCCAATCAATTGCTGCAGTTTGCCTCCCAAGTCCCAAATCCACCCACTTCAGACACAAATAATGAGGACGCCTCCAATTTGCAAGACAAGAAAAGTCCCAAATCACCGGGAAAACGCAAACGAGCTAAACCAATGCAAATTCCACCGACTCATGGGGTTAGTTAATATTATACAAAGATACAATACAAAGATAGTATTTGTATTACATGAATAACTTTCCTCTTGAATTGGTAATTTTATTGTTTTGTGTTTGATCTTATTATAGAAGCGACCTTGCAGCGGTGATGAAACTGTAGATTTCCATTCAGCCTCTGGTGGTGTGAGCAATATGGAAGAGTGGACAGCCAACTCCACCAATCAATCGTCAGTAAATGCAGTCTCTAGATCCAATGCTCAGATGCTGAGTCTGCCAACTGCCAACAGTTCCAACTTCTATTCGAGTTATGATCATTTATTTGGAGCACAACCAGCTACCAGCGCGGTTCAATCTCAACAGATCAACTCCAGCCGCGTCTCGGAAGCGCTCGCTTACTTTTTGGTCAAAGATTTGTTTCCAGTGAGCATTTTGGGAGGCACGGGTTTTCAGGTAATTATAAATTTGACAAATTTAACGATTAAAACCAAACAATATAACAATGCCAGATATGAAATTGATGATTATAGACTATATTAAAAGGTTGGGTTGGATCGTGTGTTTTTATAGTTTTTATTTTCATGAAAGTTGTTTTGCTATAGTTGATAAAGATTGATAATTATTTTTTCCCCGGGATGATGATGATGATGATGACTTTAAGCCAGAGGATTCATTCGAGCATGCGATTCGCTTTCAGACTATACTCGCATCGTCGGAACCACAGAGAGTTCATTTGATAGTTTGCTTTGGCTTTGTTCGCTAATGTTCTTCATTTTACTATGAAGAATTACAAACAAAATAATCTCCGATTCGAATTGAGGGGAGAATAAATGTATAGGGCGTACATGTGACTGCTTCTTGCGCTATGCAATATAGTTTCGTTGTTTTGCTCGCTCGATTATTTGAAATGAAGGGGGGTATATGAAGTGATGTATAGAGAGAGCGGCGCTATTTCGATTACTGCATATTAATGGAAGTTTTGTTATTTCATTTGTGTGAGGCCTTCTCCAGATTCATGTGTATTCCCACTTTCAATTCAATTCAATTTAAAGTTTTAAAAATATTATGAAGCGAGAGAGAGAGAGAGCTTCTTCTTCCAATAAGTAAGAGCTCGATATGCCGAAATGATTTTATTCAATAGACGACGGAAATTGAAGTTTCAATCGAACTTTGGCCATAACAAAAAATTTCATATTTTTCACTACAGAATATTTTCGTGGCATCTGATGTGACGGAGGAAGCTATCCCTCTATCTCACCCCCCACCGCCCCACTTCTTCTCTTCTCATTTATAAGTAGAAAAGGCTGAGCTGCTCGATCATATCATCTACATATCCATACCTACTGAATTATTAATTTTCAATTCACGAATTCTGTGAAATATTTGGTGTGGGCCACCCCCTCAATCTCAATATTATCTACCTTGTTCATGCAATAGAATGAAAAAAGCTCGCTGAATATATTTTCGTTCGCATATTTTTAATTTTATTCAGGGTGAGCACAGCACAAAGATTGTCACCGTTTCATGCATTTTTCATGCGACAATTTCTTTCATTAATTAAAAATTCGAGTTTATAAAGATTGGTGCAAGTCTTGAATTTCAAGACAAGAATAGTAATAATAATAATTTAAACATTTACGAAACTTGCAAATCTACATAACATACCTCACCAAATTCACAATTGGCTGGATAGTCGTCGATTTCTTCACAAAAGGACGACAAGCTACAAAATCAAACAAACAACGAGACGTCGGAATTGGAGGACAATTTAATTGTGGAGTTCTCCAAGGATCAGCCCAATAGGACACCTAATTCTGTTTTAGTGTTTTAGGACTAAAACCGCTGAACAATAAACACCAAATGAAAAGGTGCTGTTCAGCGGTATACTATAAGATATATTATCCTCCACACAACTAGAACTGGAAAATATATGAAATTGGGCAGTTACAAACAACCTAAAATTGAACGAAAATAAAACACAAGAAGTAGTTTTCCAACGAACAAAACCAACAGTGAACAACAAACTCCCAAACATTGTCAGACACAACTCAATAAAAATCCTCGGAATCCAAATTATTAACCAACTGGAAATGACTGAACACATCAATAACATCCTATCCAAAGCTATAGGAGAGATATCCATGCACTGAAAATTATTAGAAGTAACGGGTGGCTTAGTGGCGAAAACATAAACCACATTTTCCGAACGCTAACCATCCCAAAGTTACTGTACGCTTCTCAAAAGTTGATGGGGCCTCGCAGCAGAAGAAAGTAAGAAGCTTTATAAAAAGATCCCAAAGGTTTGGACACTGCAAAACAGAATTCCACCTGGTTATGGAAATAAAAAGTCGGGACAGAAATCTACTCGAAAGAATCGAAATAGACGAGAAACACGTCCTCTACCACCACCTCCTACCACAAAGACAAACCCACGCGCACAAACTCAGAAGGTAGCAGACAAAAATACCTCCTACCCACGATAATAACTATATTATCAGGGCTCTGTTTTCTTATTTTAGTGTTATAATCTTCCTTTTTTCTCAAACACACTTGTTCCCAAATTTTGCCTTTGTCAATTTTTGTTCAATAAAGCAATTTACTTACTTACTTATTAATTTATTCTTTATCAATATAAGGAAGGGTATTCTTTACAAATGGCCAGTTTCTATAAAGTTCTCATAAAATAGTTGTTTATTTATAGTAGAATCGATGGAGAGTCGAGAAAATGCATTATTCTTGTTTACCATTCGGGGTTTTTTTGCTTGGCAACTACCAAGCATATCTACCACTCATTGTTCCGTATATGATTGAGAATCGAACAAATTCTGAGTGCACCCAGAAATGAGAATTTGATTGTTCGCATTTTTGAAACAGTTATAAAGACAGAATTATATTAATTGCACCTTCATTCATTCATTCATTCATTCGTTCGTTCGTTCGTTCGTTTGTTGGCGAACTCTGTTATACATTATGTTATAGACATATTGATTTCTGATGATATTTCTTCTCTATACCGCGGTCGCCAATTTGGACTGTGCACCTCTCATAAAATCTCACATTTACATTTATACATTCTTATACACCCTCCACACATTAAATGAATGCACAATTTGACCGAATGTTAACCGAGCGAACAATATAATAATTTCTTTTGTGCAATTGAAATCCTATGCATTAATATTACCTATGCTGGTTTCCACCAACATTTTCTCCACCAAATCTTTTTATATTATGAATGAATGAATGATTGAGACAGTCAGCTACATATATGGAAGAATATCTATCTCTACGGGGCTCCACACACACATACATACACACACATAATATTCATTCCTTCATTGCAATATCATTCATGGCATTCGTTTTCCCCACAATAAAATAATCGCTGACAGCCCCCAAATCAGCTATACAGCTAACTGCAGTACGAATGCTGCTGCCATTTGCGATTCGTTCTCATGTGATTACACCAACTTCTGTTTCCATATACTATAATAAAACAATAACGAATCTTCTTATCCATATTTGTGTGATAGTCCTCAGCAATAAAATCATGTAACCCGCCGCTGTGCCAGTATTTCATTATATACATACATATTCACATATATTACATTCTTGCCCTGTCAAAATTATTGATTTCAATTCGAATTTACCGACGAATTGAGGAATACGTTGAGGTTGAGAATTAAGTTGTCGAGAGTACCAACCTATATTTCTTTGAATATTCAAGGGAACATTTATTATTATCTATAAGCATTTATGTAATATAAAGGCTGATTCAATCTACCCGTATAACCAACCGTATATACAATGTGACTGCAAGAATATACCTACATAACTTATATAGCTAAAATAGACCATTATATGTACCTATCCGAATATATTAGTTTAATTATATAGCCGTAATAAGAACACAGGTTTTCGTGTAATTTCTATGTCTGCATTTAAAAGGTATAGGCACTGACGTCCATAGAGTAATAACAGTTACACAGAGGTTTCACTCTGAAAATATTGAAATGCATATCGATGGTTTGTCGCTGTCACGGCTGATAAATTCCTATCTCAGCCATTATAAAGCCAACCAATTTCAATTTATCGCCTCTCCTAAACGCCTCCTCTGATTTTAATAATTCTTATATTTTTGGAAAGCGTTTAATGTATACGTTCTATAAATGAGCGAATTATTAAAATCAGAGAAGTCGTTTAGGAGAGGCGATAAATTGAAATTGGTTGGCTTTATAATGGCTGAGATAGGAATTTGTCAGCCGTGACAGCGCCAAACCATCGATATGCATTTCAATATTTTCAGAGTGAAACCTCTGTGTAACTGTTATTACTCTATGCTGACGTCATCACTATTTCTTTGCACGCGCATTCATAATCAATAAACATCGATCGATGCGGCTTTCTTTAATTTAGAAGCGTGATTTCGAAATTTTAAAAAATATATATATTGTTTTCAATTTTAAATCCTCTTCGTAAATGTATAGTTGCTATATATATGTTCTCATTATGTTAATATGAATGTTGTAAATATTTAGATATTTAATGTTATAGTCCCGCCCACAATGGGAAACAACTTATTATAGACAAATATTTTTAACAAGCTTCTAGGAAAAATCGGATGGTGATAATATATAGTTTGTATTAAAATTCTTGTAAGAACCTGCCTGAATTCTTTCTTTATGCGCGTCGTGGCACCAACATTTCTTTTACATCGGAAGAAGTGCTTGAATCTCGCGGGGAAAAATCGTGACAAGCTCATTTAAACTAATTGAATAATATACAAGCCGCAACATTGCCAACATTATAATATAGGAGTTTGATTTTGTTTAAAAAAAATTTCAATACACTATTTAAAGACAAAAGAAGGTTGGTTTTAATTATATCAATAGAGGCTGATTATGCCTTGCAATATATAAAGAGGCATTATGGCATGGCTACTTAATCACGTTACGAAATGAAAGCGTAAGTTGGGTAGGGCGCTGTACTGTACGTATTGTAACAGTAATTGTCAGAAATTCGGAACTGCATAATCTTTCGCATCCTTACATCCGCTGTCTCCACATTTTCCCATTGAATTATTAATGTATAATGAACTTAATGAATACAAGCAGCACTGTATGGAAAACAAGGATTAAAATCAAGCTCTATTAACTTTCATCACAAAATTATATTCTGAATACCTAAATTTATTCACGAAAACATTAATATAAAACTGACGCTCAATCAAATCCATTGTGAATAATATCCGCTACTTAGCAACATTTAAGAATCCTGATTATCATAATGAGGTCGTAAAAATTCCTTTTTATTATTTCAATTATTAGAAATGATTGAAATGACTGGCTATTCTCTTCGAAAGATAAGAATGATTGCGTATAGAATGGAAGACTATAATACTGTGTTGTGCAAGAATTATGAGTCTGTATTTGTTTCCGTGTGAGTGAAATCAGGTACCAACCAACCAACGTATGTGGCAAAAATGCAAATATAGCGTCAGTGAAGTTTGATATTCTGCCGGTAATGAGTTCAGCTTAAATGCTCCCTCAATGAGCACCGTTACCCTTTACCTACGAATATGCAAATTTTGAATATTTTCATTGACGCGCTCTCAGCACTATGGTGGTTGAGTTTTTTGTTGCATAACTTAAAACAAGCAATTTAACAAAAGCAACACTGCTAATGTGGTTCCGTACGAGTTAATTAAATTCTCGTATAATTTTGTTGTGTGGCTTCAACTTTTGAGTGTTGATAATCTGGTGATATATAGAGAGAGAATGCGGTTATATTATTATTATTCTGTCTGGTGGCGGTGTGTCGTACACCAACCACACACAAAATATTGAAGGATTGATGATAAAATACTTCATTTCGCGCAGTGCAAATGAGCCGAGAATTTGAGAATCTACCTATAGTAGTAGTGGTAGTGGTAGAAGTGAATGTGTTTGCGCTTGGTGCTGGAGGAGGTTGTCAGGATGCGGTCTCTGAATCATTTCCTGCCGCCGGTAGAGCATTCCACTACACTAAACAACGCTCGGTCGAACTTCTTTGCTCAATGAATGAAAGATAATCGTTCTTCAATCGCCTCGAGCATGAAACCGGATCTTGAATTTATGAATGTGCCCTAAATTAATTGGGCGGTGACATTTTAATTCATCCTGTTAATTATATATACGATATATACAAGTGCTTGCTGAGTCGTGTGTCAACCACCTCATACCTGCCTCTACTTTCTATTACCTACATACTACGAATAGGGCGATTTATTATTTCAAAACTTCTCCCACCACAGTATGCGCGGCATGCGACAGCTTATATAAAATAGAGCCTCATTTTAAAATTCCTATAATAGGGCATGCGCTCATCAGCGCACCAACTATCTTATTAGAACATTGAATACACTCAAAGTAGAGAGAAGGAGGTTGGAGCTAAATAAAAAAAATATTTTCCCAATCGCTAAACGAGAGTTGCTTACCTGCTAGCTAGCTTTCCCTCTCAATCAATTTTTATCATAATTTTGGCAATACTTTCCACTCTTTTCAAATAAGCTATTGTGAATATTTGATGGAACAGGAAGATGTAAAATGGGTTTACTGCTGCCCCTGGACTTTCTAATGAGAGCCAAAACGAGGAACGCTTAAGAGGCAATAATTAAGTAGGTCTCGAGCGGAAGACCTTTGTCGACTTGATTTAAATGACAATGGCGAATTAACTATATCCAACATTTCCAACTATTTATCTTGTAATCATTTCGAAATATCTTAATCTCTATTGGAATCTTTCCAGCGGCAGGCCACCACCAGAATCATGCAAATCAATCTAAGATAGATATGATGGGGGGGGGGGGTGGGGTATTTTAAAAAATAATTCACATTATTGCTATGTAACTCGCGGGTGTTTTGAGTTTGATGGACACTTTCTGCAACCACCATTGAACTAAAAGATAATGTCAAAAATTAATTATCCAACGATTATGAAATTATTAAACAGTCGTAATTTAATTCTTTAATTTTCTTGCGAATTCTTATTCTTACCTTGAAATACAGGAGACAATGAACAATTACTTATTATTATTATCATTATTATTTTAGTCCTTGATGAAGGAGTTAGCGCCATCTCTGCCCAGTCCAAGTGTGGAGTTAATGAGACGCGAAACTCTACCCTTCATCTATAAACGAACTAAAGCCAAGGTGATGGAGGAATTGCGTCTAAGTGAGGTCACTGGCGCTGCTCTGTCATTGGAGATCTGGTCCCGAGAGCACAAGCATTACGCATCAATTAAGGTGCATTATTTGGATAACACCATGAAAGAGATGAAGAGTAAACTGCTGAAAACTAAAGAGGTGAGAATTTGATCTTGAATAAACCGACCGTACAAACCTTTTGTTCAATTCTTCTTTATTTACTCCCAATAACAATGACATTTATTGTCATTATCTGATTGGTTGATTCACGACTTCTTCAAATTGCAAGTCAGAGGAGTAATTGTTGATTCTTTTCTAATTTCAGATAAATGCGCAAGTCCTGTGCTCCAAACTCTTACAAGATTCTTACATTCAACTTGGCTTAACAAATGCTCCTCGACGTTGTCCCGTGGTTGTGAATAATCCCGAACCACTTTTGGATGAACTATACAATGCTGGAGTTCTTGATACGAATGAACAGTTCCAAGTTATTCCCTGCCTTGTTTCTTGTCTAGCAGAAGCTCTTAAAGTAATTAATTTCAATTCTATTTCAATTAAATTTTAGATTGTCTTCCAGACCTACTAGATATTATACGAATTTAAGGAATCCCTTTAAATATCCTCTATTGTTGAAATCATTTTTATTCTACTTCTCTTGTTTATAGGCTGGATTCAGTGTCACATCTGTTGCCAGTTTGGTTACACGCTGTCGAGTTTTAATTGAGGACTCAGATGTTGAAGTGGGCTCTCAGGAAAGCTGGCTTTCTGCATATACATTACTGAGGCGTGTGCAGGCCAGCTACTCCGACATCAAGCAGCGCTACAGAGATTCGATTTCATACAGCGATGCTCTACTGACTGCTGAAGAAGAGGCTCTGCTCCAAAAATTAATTCCTGTAATTGAGGTAAATATTGCATTGAATATTCTAAATATAGTGTTAAATACTTTTATTACTCATAGTAGTAAATCATTTTATATAATTTTATATTTTTATCTAATAATAAATTATATTTATCCAGATGATGTGCATAAAAAACATTTTGTAATTTAGAGTATCAACCAAACATTGGACACCATTGGAAATGGATCACTTTTTATGACCGCTTCAATGATCAAACCAATTATCTGCAATCTACGTAAAAACCAACTGTGCGTTCATAACAACACAAACTCTACTGCCAACGCTGGGGAGATGCTTACCAGCTTGCCAGCTGGTCAGTGCAGTCCCAGCTCAACTGATTCCATATCGGCTAACGATTCTCCCTCGAATGGAGATGCAGTTAGCGAATTCAAGGGCGCTATCTGGCAGCATCTGTGCCAATATTATGAAGAGAGTGGCCCAGTTAATGACACTCTGTGGATAGCGACTCTGGTGGATCCCAGATTTAAGCGATCTTACGAGAGCCACGCCACCAGTTTTGAGAGAAGTCGAATACTACGAAGACTCAAAGAGGAGGTGAGTAATGTTCTTGCTCTATAGTTTCTTCTTGTTTCTTATCTCTCGTACTGTTGTAAATTTATTTGTGTTTTATTTTTATTTTAATGGAATATTTATTTATTCATTTGTCAGGTCGGAGAGACTGATTGCAACAGTGACGCTGATCGGGTTGAGGACAGCGCAAATCTTCAGCAAGTGTTTGGGCACGAGCTGTTCTCACCATCTTCTCGATCTGAAGTCGACCGCTATCTTCTTGAATCTCCCATTCAATTGAAGGAGAATCCCCTGCAATGGTGGTCAGCCAATTGGTTTCACTTCCCACGCGTGGCAGCTGTTGCTAAGCGATATCTCTGCATTCCCGTCACTAGCGTTTCCACTAATAATATCTATGGCTCGTCAGATTCGGCCAGTGCATCATTGGCTACAAAGCGCGCTCAAATTGATCCGGAAGATTTGGATACGTATCTTTTCTTATCTCATAACTGGCAATTGTAGACATTTTCTATCTATATACTTGAGTGATTTGAATTGCCTATCTATGCTGAATTTGTGATTTTTGCCTTATTAATTAATTTTGTACATATTTTGTGCTTTTGTTTATTTGAACACATATTTAATATATGAATGCTTTTGAATGCCGTGGAGTAGAGAGATTATTCACTTTTAGATTCTGCATCACCTTACATACAGATAGAACTGAATCACATTACTAGTTTGTTATCATTGCGTTTTTCTACGTCTTCTCGCAGAATTTAAGCAATTTTCATGACATTGGGTAATAATAAACCTTCATATAAGGCTGTTGTTTTTATTTTTATTTTTACTGATACCTACATAATATTTGACATTTTAAGCTTTGCCTGATTGTCATTCTTGCCTATGAACGAACAGTTTTGTACAGCCATGGTTAGACTCCCTCCACAGATATCACAACTATGCCTTATTTTGTACAGAACCTCTCATCCAATATCTTGTATTTATATTGATATGTACTTACCTATATTGGCACACATCCTCACTCCTATCTATGCAAATCCATGTACCTAATTTGTTTTGAGATTATTGTTGTATATTTTATATTCTATTGTTGCCGTTTTTTATAATTCATTCTGATGATCTTTATCGCTATGAAGCGGAGGACTCGAATCTCTTTTTGTACAAAGCAACACACTTTCTATAGTACCTATAGGTAATGTCCTCTAAGTAACAGTTCTTATATCAATGAGATATTTGGATTCTTGCCTTATCTCTTGCCTTATGATTTAGGTATTTACATATGTGTATTTGTTTTTATTAATTATTAAGTGTCATCCTCTTGTAAATTCATTTTTATCACACGAAATTGCATTCCTATAATAAATTTTGAATTAACAAACTGTTTGTTTTTATTCTTATAAATTTTCAAAAGAATTTGTGGCATCTTATAAAACTATA
>JAYJLU010028775.1:0-10093 GCA_036873645.1 Minona dolichovesicula | reverse complement strand
GTTATACCTCTCAGAAACAATTCTGAATCATACTTCGAACCCAGGCGCAACTCTACCGCCGGAACCAGAACATTTCTCTACAGAGCACCTCGCCTCTTCAATGGCAAATATCGTCAAGCTTATCTAACATCCAAGACACCAGCAACTTTTAAGGCTAAAATAAAAGCGATGAACTCTCGTCAGTGAAAACCCTTTTGATTCCATACCTAATCGTACCTGACTGTCTGTTATTTTTAGACTTTATTGTTACCTTTTTATATTTCTGTAAATTATCTGGATGAGCTTCTCTTTAGAAGAAGATAAATATACTATCTTATCTTATCTTATCAAATTATTATTTTTTTCTGTTTTTGATTCTTATCATTATCATTATACTATAATGTATTATATGTATATATTATATACATATATATTTATTTTTTGTAGCTCCCATGGTCATTCCCATTCACACAACCACTCTCATGAAGAGGAGGAAGATGGTGAGATATATTTATTTTTGTTTAAAACTGACTAAATATAGACTATAATGTATTCTATATTCTCATGGGCTAAAGATATCACTTTGTAATTCTTAAGCGCATGAATATTTGATGAATTTTGAAATGTATTACTTATAGATATAATAGGTGCTGATATCTTGTTGGTGGAAATGATGCCTACAGCTTGTCTCTACATGACGATTTATTTTTGTTTCAGATGGACATTGTCACGGAGCTTCCAATTCAGATGGCATTGACAAAGTGGCCAGGAAGAAACTTGTAATTGCCAGTATATTGTGCCTCTTTTTCATGACTGGAGAAATCATTGGTGAGCTAATTATCAACTGTGAACTATTCTATTCATTTATTTACTTTAAAATAAAAATGAATTGTATTAGATAAAATAGTAAGTACACTTGGAATGTGAAAAGACCTGAACAAAAACAAACAAACTGACAACTTCAACTAGGTAGGTATCTATATTTCAAAGTGTAAGTGAATTGAAACAGCTCTCTATTTCTAATAAAAGATGCGTACTAAAAACAGGTCGTTTAAATGATAAAATGTTACATTTATTTTATGCTTTCATAGTCGAATGTGCTTTTTTCTTCTCGTAGAAACGTGACAATATGTTTTTTAAAAATATAAAAATAGGAGTTGTTTTATCGCATAATATACATGGATGATACTTGTCAGTTCTATAACAGTTCTAAAGACACATATATTGTCTAAATGTACTGAACGACAACAGCTATCTATGTGAACTCATGACGCCCCACCATATGTCACATTTATACCGAGAAATTCTCCAGAAATTGGAATATTATTTTAAGATAAGCGATGCTTTTAATATTAAAAAAGCACCAGAATAATTCGCATTTTTTCAGTCGATATTTTTATGCTTTTGAGAAGTTTTATATAAATAAATCTACGATGGTTATTCTTTACCAAATTCTGTCATCTTAAATACCCAGTAATCCAATTCGAAATATTGAGACGAATATCTGACCACATGCATAAGTGGGAATATATATAAATTGAAGAGCCAGAGACATTAAGTGTTTTGTTTACAGTTTTTATCGTTTTAGTCATTTTGTATTGGATGTAGAGGTGTGCCCCTGTTATACGACTTCTAAAATTAAATAGTCAAGAAAATCGATCGCTTAACCCACTTTTAAACACCTATAGATACAACATAAGTCTCATTAATATTTGCACAGTGTGCCGAGAGAAATGAATTATAAGCAATTACGTAATCATACTTTCTTTGTGAGGAAATAAAAATAAAATTGGACACTTTCAATTTTTGTAAAACGTAGCTGGAAAAGTCGCCAACGAGAGATAATCTATAATGAAAAATGTAGTTTGCG
This sequence comes from Minona dolichovesicula, assembly GCA_036873645.1. Lineage (NCBI taxonomy): Eukaryota > Metazoa > Platyhelminthes > Proseriata > Monocelididae > Minona > Minona dolichovesicula. The sequence goes on along the minus strand of JAYJLU010028775.1, from coordinate 8,244 downwards.
GTCGTTGGTCGCGTTCGGGAATGTGGGAATATTTTGCTTTGCTTCAATACAAATATATTTCCATGATTAGTACTCATGGAAAAACATCTGTGGCGCAATCAGCTATCACTTAGGCCAGGTTTGGGCTCTTAGCAGAGTCTCTCTCAGTTTCAAAATATATTTCCGTTCAGGAAAATGAGGTCGCATAACAGAGGGGAAGTCGTATAAGCGAAACTGTACTAACTACTATAATTCTACTTCAATCAAAACTCAGACATTTTAGATATTAATATCTGAATGAAATGATTCAATTATCAAAGACAACAACAACAACCTAATCTATTCAATTATGTTAACGTGTTTGTCTGACCATTTACAAAGCAATTGATATGTAGCGATGTATCTGGAATAAAAAGGTGCGTCTAATTGGTTTAAACATAGAGAGAGATCCTAAATTTTTGAAAGTCAATCAAACTCTATTATTAATTCTATAAAATGTAAGTTTATCGATTATTAAAATTTTAATTTCGTATATTTTCTGTTTACTAATTTATAAATCTCGCCATGTATGTAGATTTAATTAAAAGTTGGTGATCCGTCTATATTTGTATATAAAGGTAAATTAAAATGTCAAATTAAAATCACTTTAATATCTAGCATTGCACACTTTCTGTCAAATAATTTAATAAGACAGCATGAGCGTGGGTCTGTTTAAATAAATGAGAATTACACAGAGCGAGAAGACAGTAGAATGAATTAGAATTACCACTGAACTCACTGGATTTCTGTTATTAATTTCTGTTAACATAACATTTACAAAATGAAATTTCGTTGTATACATTACCTACTATATAGATTAATATTTCGTGTGTGCGCGCCTATATAAATTTTTAATCACCTTGAAATGTGTCTGCAATTTACCTTCAATACTTCATATTCAATGCGCAAATGAACTGTTTGTTTTATTATGATTTGATGAAGAATTTCATTTTTATGTGTTTTCTGTGTGTCTTATTCTGATGTTAAGTGGCAGTATATAGTTAATAATTGCATTAATGAAAACATGAGCGATTAGTATGTTATGTATATAATGTTGTTTCATAGCTAAAACATCTCAAGTTAGGCTTATTTGTGGGGATTACCGATTTTGTTGATGAAATAGATTTTCATCATTTTGCGATATTTTGGGGGGATGTCGGAAAATATTTTATGAGTTGTTGACCAGGAGTATATTCATCGATTTTTGTTGGAAAAAAAATCTTCTGTAAATAAATATCATGTTTGCTTGATTAGATCTCTGCTATTAATCTGAGACCAAAATCTATAATACTGTTTGAGAGAGAGAGAGATGTTCCGAAACTCAAAAATCTCATATTTTAAGACTTACCAAGCGAGTACTATGTTGTTGATGGCTTGTAAAGATACCAATAGTTATATTATGTACATATACATATATATATACATATATACATAGGTATGCTACATTAGATATTAATATATTTCTAAATCCTATCATTAATAATAATCCCCCTGCCATATTTGTCATGAATACAAAATGAAAGACTGCATGTCTGATTATATTAGCTCTCTCTAGAGAATATAACAACTGAAATTGCATGGCTCACTTAAATCTGTGACTGTAAATTTGTCAAAATGTAGATTTTGAGTTTTTCTGTGTTTTATTATCTTGTAGGTGGTACTTTGGCTGGCAGTTTGGCCATTATGACTGACGCAGCGCATCTTCTCACGGATTTCGCCAGTTTCATGATCAGTCTGTTGGCCATTTATCTCGCGTCTCGACCGGCCACCAAGACTATGAGTTTCGGCTGGCACAGAGCTGGTTAGTGATATATTTAAATGATAAATAATTAAGGCAGTTCAGCCATTATTGAGATATTGTAGTCTAATTAATAAACTCTGTTATCTATAAGATGAAGAAAAAGTATTGTTCATTGCCTTTATATATTTCATACAGTTTAGAACTACGTTATGTATGTATAGGGTTTAAATGGAGCCTAATCATTTTTCTATTGAGATAGACAGTTACCATGGATACGAATTTCAAGGGAGGAACTTTCTGTCTTTTTAATGTTTCCAACAGATTTATGGTATTGTTTGTTTAATGAATAGCATGCATATCATATTAGAATCTCATGTTTCATATTTTATTAATTATATAACACACAATCTCGGAGAGAAAGTGGGGTTTTTTTCGGAAAGTACCTTAAAGTAATAGAGAGAATGGTAGAGGTAGATATGTCTGTCTATCATTTCAAATGTGGAAGTACTAATTGGAATAGATGAAGCTAGATATTACATCATCAAAGAAAAGCATTACCTTTGAACATTCGTAATGATATGTACAATACAGTGCGCAACAAAACAATAAGGTGAAATAATGCTAATTTTTACAGGAAAATGTGTTATTTCAAATATAGTTCTATTTGTTAATATTAATCATACGAAATTTTGTGAATACAAAAGGTAGTTCATGATTGAAAAAGCACTAATAATTGGTACTTATCAATAACGGCGGTAACTCGATCTCTTGGGCATTGAATTTACCAATTTCTTGCAAATTTCCTTTTTAGATCTAATGTGGTGTTTTTGTAGTCTGTCTTTCAAGATTGTCCACAAATTTTTAAATGGACTTACGTCACGTCAGGGGATGAAGGAGGTCGCCCGGATAGACATTTGTTGTCCTTGTTCCTTGCTGGCTATGGCTGTCATAGAAGCTTTGCTTACTTGGCGAGAGGCGTGTTTATTTATTATTATCCTGGTGGTAAATGCCTCTTCCATCTAGGGAAAATCGTGAATCTGTTGGACTAGGTTGGTTGATTAGGTCATTGATGTATGTGCTTTCTGAATTCATTGAATTCTCAACCACATATTATACTCTTCCTGTGCCACTGAATACAAAACACAACCAAATCATCACAGACGTTGGAAACTTACATAACTGTCTGTTGGTAGTGAAGCTTTGTCATTGGTTAGCCATCAACAAATCTCACAAACTTTGGACAATCATCGTTTATCTCTATTTTGGTTTTATAACTCTCTAGGACTGTCTTCCAGTCATTCTGTCGGTAATCACATTGATAGTCAAGAGTTTTTTAAATGTGTATATTACTGGCAGGTAAACCTGGCGTTGCCCGTGATGAATGTAGACTTTAACTCTTGCAAATTTTCTTTCTATTTCTATTTCATTTTAATTCACACCCACTTAGAAAGCCTATAATTATTAGCAAGCATCTGGCAACTGGTATCTAAACCTCTAGGTATAGAATTAGACGGTTAACGTTTACTTAATAGATTCATTCAATAATTCACAATGAATCCCAAGTGAATTCTATAGAAATTTAGTCACCCTGAAAGCCCTATTACGATTAATTATTGGTTTGTTTTATTGCACTAGATAAATTAAAATTTTAACCTTGCGGGTTGTAACCAATTTTTCGTAAGATGATATCGTCATTTTTTAATTGCTCAATTTTTTTCTGATCATAACAATCTAATGAAGTTAAAATCCAGCTATATTTTGTCAATGAACTGGGATGAAACATTGAAGGGGTCATGTTTAGGTATCATTAAAAAAAATTTAACGAATAATTGGTGGCAACCCGCAAGGTATAGTCGTTATTTATTAGAGATTTTAATTTATTTAGTGCGAAAAAAACAATCCACTAGAACAATGTGACTATTGAATTTCCATTAAATTAGAGTGGAAATTTGCAAATTCTGAAAAAGTTTGTTTGAAAACTTTGGTATAGCTCACTAATTATTAAATAAAACCATTTTATGTTGGAGCAGAGGAATTATCAGTATCATAGAGTAATAAAAACAGTAATACAGAGGTTTCACTTTCAAAATATTGAAATGTATATCGATGGTTTGTTACATGACACGCGGCTGACAAATTCCTATCTCCGCCATTATAAAACTACCAATTTCAATTTATCGCCTCTCCTAAACGCCTTCTCTGATTTTAATAATTCGTTCATTGAAAGAACGTAGTCGTATACATTCAAGCGCTTTCTAAAGATATAAGAATTATTAAAATCAGAGAAAGCGTTTAGGAGAGGCGATAAATTGAAATTGTTAGTTTTATAATATTAGCGAAGATAGGAATATGTCAGCCGCGTGTAATTCTACACAACCATCGATATTTCAATATTTTGAGAGTGATAAGACTGTATTCATAGATAATTTCGTTAAAATTGGTTCTTCAACAGTATCCGAGAATCTATAAGGAACAAACAAGCTCAAATATAATAGATTGGTTAAACTGTATTGATATTAGACTCCATAGTTCCAGGAAACACACGCATAATTCAATTAATACTCGATTTAATTACTGTAATATGGAATAAATAATTTGATGCTATTTGTGGAACTGAAATTGAGAAGTGGAGGTGTGTATCTCAAAGTATATTGACATAATTGCTCTTCAAAGATATCTTACTCATGTGATTATGAGAATATTCATTTTTAATCACACTCCACATCTTATATCTCTATCAATTAATTCATAGCTTCAATTCCAAAAAATGATCTTATTTATTAATAGTTCTTCTGAGCTCCGTGTTTATCAGCAGCTGATCTAATCAATAATAGTTAGCATTTGAATATTACAATTGAATGTAACATTCAATTGTGTGCTAAATGTATGTGTATGAGAGAGAGAGAGAGAGAGAGAGAGAGAGAGAGAGAGAGATAGCGATTGTAGTGAGAGGAGGACAATGTGTGTCTCTGTGTATGAGTGCACCCTGAACTGTATTATTAGACAAGTTAATCCACATTATAGAAAGTAGTAGTAGTAGCAGTTCAATTGTCAATTCGATAACTAAATAAGCGAATATGTACCATACATACATACCCCTCTATTTTACCTGTACTCGAATACTAATACGGAATAGAAAATTTCCAAAAAACAGTACGAAACGATACGATGTATCCACTATACATACATACACTCGCAATATATTGAAAGTCTATCTATCCTCCTTTACTTAGCAACCCACCCCAGCACAAATTTTACCTCTGATCTTAATCATTTTTAGATATTTTCTTTCAGTGAAATAATTGTTTTCATAATGGCAGAGATGGAAATTTGTCAGCCGTGGGCCATATCTCAGATGTTCATTTCTCAGATATTACATTACAATTGACCTGTATTTCAAATATGATACTTCGCATATGTTGACACTTGACAATTCAATGCACACTGCTGTTGGTGTGAAAATATTCCGGTTACTACATATATACATACATATATTATGTACATTGTTACTGTTGTGTAAATTCAATAACTCCACTTGATCTACTAGTGATTTTCTTATTTAGTACTTAGTTCATTTCATTGTACATACGTACATTTATATAGAGGTTGTTGGCGCTCTCGTATCCGTCCTATTGATTTGGGTGGTGACTGGAATTTTGGTCTACCTCGCGGTTCTTCGTTGCATTAATCGACACTTTGAAATCAATGGTGAGGTTATGCTGATCACTTCCGCCGTTGGTGTCGCGGTGAATTTAGTGTGAGTACACGAAGAAATTACACTCGAATAAATAAAATAAAACTTTATTATTAGAACATTCTTACTTAAGCATTGGTACAACTGCTTAGTAAAAAAGAATGGACTACATAGCGAACTTGGTATAAATGGCATTTCGAAAATGTAGGACTGGTCTTTAAGTGGGATGCCGGTTGGTTATTGTCTCTAAGATTATAGCCTGAGAACTCTTTCAACTCCGAGGGTGTGAGAATGCTTTGCCACACGGATCTGTTTAGCCAATCATTTGCAGATGATATTGTCAAGTCTGATAGTCAAAGGTAGGACGGCGGTGACAAAAGGACCATCAAGTAAAATCTTTTCAAAGCGCTGCAGCTTATGAATGTGCTTTCGAGAGAGATCGCAGAAAGACGACCTGGTAAGCCTCCCAGAGGGTGTCGTATTAGCGCCGAAGTGCAGATGTCTTTTTTACTTTAATGCCTCGGCAAGCTTTAAGATAGATAACATCAATGTGGAAGTTCCGAATTTTGCATAATTTTTTTATTTGCAGAATGGCCTTCACTCTTCATCAGCATGGCCACAGTCACGGTGGTGGCGGCAGTCACGGCCACAGTCACGGCGGCGGTGGCAGTGACTCTTTAGCCTCAACTCCCGGTTCTTCCGTTGCTGCTTCGCCAGCAGGCTCTCTCCACGGTACTCCAACGCATGGGCATCCGAATGGTCAATCTCTCGACACTAGTCTGCCAATATCCAAAGAGAAGAAAGAGGCTGAGCATAAGGAAAACATCAATGTCCGAGCGGCATTCATACATGTTATTGGAGATTTTGTGCAGAGCGCTGGTGTCATGGTAGCTGCTTTCATCATTTACTTTCATGTGAGTATCTGGCATATACACACACCTATGTGTACATAATTCGTATTCATTCTCATTCTAGTCAGTCATGAACTTTGATATATTCGAGTATTTCGTGTACTTTCATATAGCGATAATTAAGTAGGTACGTGTGTATGTATGTATGTATGTATGTGCGATATAAAGTAGATTCGAACAAGTGATCTATTTATTGCAGACATGAAACAATTGGATTATTAAATCTACTGGAATATAAACAATCTCCTTGTCTCTATAGGTATTGATAAACTATGTACAGTCAGAGAATATTTCTGATTTATTGCAACCTCTATGAAGTAATAATATTGATTGAGGACTGTTAATTAACAAATAGCTATAGTAATCTTCGTTTAATATGTCCAATTTAGATCGGTATCTATCAAATATTCTAGTAGTAGTATCATTTTAATCTACTAGCGTTATTGCAAATGTGTAATTAATGTTGTTGATGTTTGATATTGAAATAATTCTCAACAGATAACCAACAAACACTATGTAGTAAACTAAAATTGTATTGACTGAGCTGTGATATTCCCAAATGAATTGGTTGCTCAGTGAAGCTGATCCCTCCCACTATCCATATACTTCCTATCATTCCTATCAGTTTAATAACAAAACTTGATATACCTACCTACCTACCTACCTACATCATCATCAAGTTATTGTAAACATTCAGCTGCTGCCTGCTAATTTTAGCTAATTTTAGTTGAACCACCAAATTATTATAAACTTTGAACTTAATGGTGAACTCTACATTCATTTTAAAATATACTTGACTATACTTAAAATATTGACTGAAGGAATGATACTCACAAATAGCATATTATACGAATTTGCTATTTGTATAAATACCAAATACCACAATTAGCATATTATTGTAACTTAAAAAGATCTCAAAAGGAGATACTTTTAAAGAAAAAATGCAAAATGTTATTATACAATCATATTAAGTGTTGCAGTCCTGATGTTGTCACAAATATGTTTGCTTTACTTCCATTGTAACAATTCCTATAGTCATTGTATTTTACACTGATTATTTCCTTCCCAACTATATTTGTCACAATTGTCAAAACTATATTTCACCACATGTAATCAATGTAATGTACTAAACTAAATTGATTAAATTTGACTAAATTGCGACTCAAATCATCAAAATGTTCATTATTTATTATGTTGTCATTTTACTCTGTTTTTCTGATTTATTAACTTTCATAAACTTGTGTAACGTTTATCTTAATTGTACTTATGTTTGACTTAATTGTATTTTTAAAGGGACCACCCAGATCAGTTAAATTAAACTGCCTGTGGCTCCTTGGAGTGATTAATGTAAATTAATGCAAAGTAATGTGTGATCTATAATATCTACTCCTAAATAAATTATTATTATTATCATTACCTTTATGTACTGCGCTCTTTGAATGAGAAAAGGTATAACACAGAACATCTAAACATATGTATATTATATGCTACATACCACGTATAAGTGATAAATCTGCCTATTGCATTGCATTATACAATCACCGTTATTCAATCAATTATCAAAATAGCGTGAGGAAAATTTCTATTTCTCTCCAAACCGGATCAAGAAGTCATAAATAATTTGACGTATTATAGGTATATAGACTCTCATTGTAGGTTCACTATAATTTGTCTGTGCATAATGGGGTGTGCTTCGAAGTGGAGTCCATTTTTTCATTATCTCAAATTCATATTATGTTCTATGAGTTCATAAGAATTTAAGAATTTTATGACTTAAATTAATTTCTCTGTCGATATAGGATTGCGACATCCTCTATTGATTCAATTTTGTTCATTTCAGCCCGAATATAAACTGGCCGATCCCATTTGTACATTCATAT